>CM031241.1:649942958-650113647 GCA_018340775.1 Taxus wallichiana var. yunnanensis | reverse complement strand
CAATGGCGGTGTGGAACTTACCTTCAAACCCGCGATGTGAAGATCAGCTCCTCCATTGTCTTAAAAACTTCTTTTCTCGACTACTTTATTGATCCTCTTATTAAAAAAATCCAGAATCCATCAATTCCCAGGCAGCATGTTCAAGCCAGCATTAGGTTCTTCGTTATTAGAGATTTTTGCCCTACTGTATTCTCCTTTTAGATCACTTCCACTCCATCATAAGCCCGAATAGATATGTGTGCAGTCATGCCCACGGATCCCTGTCGTTAAAGTTTATGATTCCTCCACCATGCATGATTCCCGAAAGAACCTTTTTGCTCTTCCATTATAGGTCTCTGTGGGCTCGATCGAACAGTGACTCCTCCCATTTATCCTTTCCTAGAATGCATGAAAACTACTTTCTTGAAGCCCTTTTGTGAATTAGCTTTATGAAATGTAGTTAGCAATCTTATCTTTCTCTATTTTTAAGTAGTCCTCTCACATGTTAGGAATAATGATAATTAATGCACGTAGCCATAACTTACATGGAGTTCCCTTGTCTAATAAACATGAATGCTGATGTTGTATCTGTGATTTCCACATGTACGAACTTTTAAATCCTCTAAATCCCTTTAAGTCATCATTTTCCTTATTGCGTGCTTAGAGTGCTCTCAAATCTACTTAAGAGATTCTTTATATGTGAGATGCCCTACATATGCGAATTTAGTCTCCACCAAAATCCCATTCAAAAGATCATTATCCTTACTTTGTACTTGCGAGTGTTCTATAATTATCTGCATGAATGTTGTTTTGATTACTTTAAGAGATACAATTACCATTATCCCAAATATTAAAATTAATATTTATGCCATAATTAGCCAATAATATATAGCCACTTTGTTTCCCTCCTATGTATGCTTGATCTGATATTGTTGAAGGTTTGGCGGATACTTATGGATTCCATGATGAAATCCTTGATGTTAAAAGCTTGGTAGGGTGATTTAGATGGTTGATAATATTGAGTGAGTCTCCTTCCAGAATAAGATTTTGAACATTATGAGTCTAAGCAAATTCTAAGACCCCATAGAGCGGCGAATGCTTTAGCATAATGATTCATTTGTATCCCCATTTTACTAGCATAAGCAGCTATAGAGACTACCTCTGTGATCCCGAATCACTCCTCCCCATGATTATCCCAGGATTTCCCTTAGAGGCCCCATCAAAGTTAGCTTATGCCCGATTAAGATCAAGAGAGGTTCCGATATATCAAAGACCTATCAATGTTACTACAGGGTGCTATTACAAATACTTTATCGGCTCAATCTTCCATTGGGACAAGATATACTCTTCATTTTCGGGGTAACTCTTGTTCTTGGGAGGTTTAAATCTTCTGATGTTTTCTTTAACAGCATTAGAGATTTTAACAATCTTGAGCTTACCTTTGTTTTACTATTTCTAAAGATGATATCATTTCTATCTTTCCATATCCTCCAAATAGTATGAGGCATTACCAACTTCGATTCTTCTCACACAAGAAGTGTTTAAAGGGAGGACTCCATTGGGTCCAAAACTAAATGAAATCTTTTGGTACAGTCCAGGAAACTTTGAAATTAGAAAAGACAAAACTCCAGATTTTGATGGCATACTCACAATGGATAAACAAATGTCTGATATCCTCAGATTATTTTTACATAGATGACATCTATTTGGCATTATAAAACCTTTTCTTATCAGGTTATCAATGGTGAGAATTCTGCCCCTGAGAGCAAGCCAAAAGAAAAAAATTATTTTGGGAGTGAGCTCAGTCATCCAAATCCTGCTCCAGTTGAACTCACTTTGAATAGTTTCAAAGAAAGAATTATAACTTGTTTTAACATAATACTCACCATCAATAGAATTGTTCTAGGACAATTCATCCTTAACATCCAGGTTGACTTAAGGGAATAAGGTCTAAATGATCTTGCAAAGAGAAATAATTTGATTAGGATCATCTCTATCCTGAGCTTTTCCATTTCTTCTTGTTTCATCTCTTTCGATGTAATCCATGATTCTTTTTCCATACTTACTTTCAAGGTTGTCCTTAGCTACACCAAATCTATCAATAAGACTGCGGTTGAACTAGTTATCCCCCCAAAAGTTTATATCTCTGCCATTCCCCACTTTCCATTTGCTTCCTTGTTTGATGAAATTTCTGATCTGAACTAAATTATTCTAGAAAATGGAACCATAAGGAAGATGCTCATCCTGAAGAAAAGAAATGACTACTTGTTGATTTAGATATTTTTCCTTAATTAGCTCAATCCAGGGTTGTTTCTCAGAGAGCATTCTCCATCCCATTTTCACAATAAGAGCCTCATTCATTTTCTTTATGTCTTTTATACCTAGGCCCCCAATTTTTTTGGGAGTGCAAACTTGATCCCAAGCTACCAAGTGATATTTAAATTTATCCTCCATGCCCTGCCATAAGAAGTTTTTCTGTATCCTCTCAATTTTTTCTCTGAAAGTAGAAGGGATTTTATAGAGAGACATAATATAAATAGGTAGATTTTGAAGAGTGCTTTTTATGAGCAGACACTTACCAGCACTAGACAGAATGGCTCCTTTCCAGCCAGCCATTTTCTTTTGGAATCTCTCCAAAAGGTCATTCCAAACTTTGATTGAAACTTTTTTAGTACCAAGGGGGAGCCCTAGATAAGTAGCGAGTAAAGTGAACTGATTTTACAGACCCAAAATTTTGCAATTTTAATTTGTCTTTCATCAGGGGTGTTAAAAAAGAAAATGGAGCTTTTATCATAATTAATCTCTTGCCCAGAAGCAGATTCATAAAGTTTTAGAATAGACTTTGCTACTTTAGCTTCAAGGATGGAAGCCATTAAAAGAAGGATTGTATCATCCACAAATTGCTGATGAGAAGCTGCTTGGCTAGTGGAAGTGGGCTTAGAGCCTTTCAAAAGACCATCTGTAACTACTTTATCAATTGTTACTTGCTAAGGTATATGTACCCATAAGAATGAATAGCAAAGGGGATATTGGGTCCCCTTGCCTTAGCCCTCTACTACTTGTGAAAAATCCCACCGGCTCTCCATTGACCACCACTAGAGAATCTGACCGTAGTGATGCATGCCTTAACAATTTTTCTGAATTTAGCTAGAAAACCAAATTTTTCCAAAACTTTGTCCAGAAAGACCCAGGAGACTTTATCAAAGGCTTTATTCATATCAAGTTTAAGAACCATATTTTCTTTTTTGTTATTATCCATAGAGTGTATGGTCTCATGAACCATAATCACACCATCCTGAATAATCCTACCTTTAATGAAACCACTCTGCTACTTTGAAATTAAATCATTCATAATGAATTGTAATCTGGTAGCAATGATCTTGGTGAAAATTCTATAGATAACATTCACTAGACTGATGGGTCTGAAGTCTTTGAAATCCTTAGCATCCATTTTTTTGGAGCAAGCACAATGTGGGTGTTGTTCAACTCTTTCAAAAGATCCCCAGTTCTATAAAATTCATTCACCACCCTGAGAAGATCATCCAAACAGATTTCCCAAAATTTCTGAAAAAAAGTTAACTGAAAAACCATCTGGGCCTGGTGCCTTATCCCCTTCAAGAGTAAACACAACTTTTTGAAGTTCTTCTAATGTGATTACTTTAGTGATATCTTTAAATCTCTGCTCTTCAATTTTATCTTGGGGGATAGCCTCCAACATAAAAGAAGTTGCCTCATCAGTGATGTTAGTCTTCTCATTGAGAAGTTTTTCATAAAATTTAAGAGCCTCCTCTTTGATGCTTTTTGGGTCTTTTATAACAGTGCCATTTCCTTTAGCAACTTCCATTATCCTATTGCATGCTCTATGTTTAAGTGTGGTCATATGAAAGAACTTCGTATTTCTGTCTCCTCCTTTTAGCCAAATAGCCCTAGATTTGAGTCTCCATAGAGATTCTTCTCTGCTACAAATCGTATGTAGTTCTGAGAGAATATTCTTTTCCATAGTCTTGTCTTCAAGAGATCTCCCCATTATATTCATCTTGGTTTCCAGATCTTGGAGCTTTTGTTTTAAATCCTTCTTCTTTTCAAACACATTTCCAAAAACTCTTTTATTCCAAATTTTCACTTGTTTTTTAACATTTTTGAGTTTCTGAATAAGTCTAAATTGAGCAGTGCCCTCACCATCCCCAATCCACCATTATTTAATTTTGTCATGTATGTCATCATGTTCCATCCACATATTTTCAAATTTAAAGGAACTTCTGGTGGGCTTAGTCCAATTGAAGAGTTTTAAAGCAATCGGATTGTGGTCCGACCCAATTGCAGTTAGAGAGAAGAAAGATGAAAGTCCTGATTAAGAATCCAACTTGCAGATATTAGTGCTCTATCAAGTCTAACTTGGATTAGATCTTTCCCCATCCTTCTGTTAGTCCAGGTGAATTGATTTCCATGAAGATCCACATCCAAAAGATTAAGATCAGCAACAAAATCAGTAAATTCATCCATGCCTGTGGAAAAACTAGAGTTTCCTCCTTGTTTTTCACCTGGGTTTAGAGGAGAATTAAAGTCACCCATGATAAGCCAGTTGGTAGTTGTATGCTGACTTCTGAAAGTCTTGAGATCAGACCAAAGTTTACGCCTCCCAATAACCATATTAGGGGCATAGATATTAGAAATAATCCACTCACAATTGTTCTCAATAACATGAAATTTAATAGCAAGATGGTTAGTACTAATAGTAAGAATCATACCAGTAAACTACCTTTTATCCCAAAATGTAGCCAGACCACCTGAAGCTCCTTGAGAATCCACCACAGCCATGTCGGAATTATCCCAGAAATTCTTTTTGTTTATTTCAAGAACCTTAGCGTTCATCTTAGTTTCCTACAGAATCAAAATACTAGGTCTACTAGACTCCCATAACTCCTTGATTATTCTTTGTTTGGAGTTTCCATTTAGCCCTCGGATGTTCCAAGATATGATCTTCATTTAATAAAGTAGGTGTTGGGATTGCCTGATGGTTCAGTTGTCATTGAGTGCCATCTGCAATGTCTATCTCTGTTCTCTTGGTTCTAAGAGCCTTTTTTGAGGGTCTTCCTCTTTTAGAGCTACTTCCAAAATCTACTATTCTTCTAGTAGATGATCTAGTGGTTCTGGATGTTGAAGTTCCCCAGTTGTCAATTTTCTTTTTCTTTTCATTGTAGAGTGAATCTGGGATCTTTTCAAATCCTTTCATTCTCTTTTTTTTAGAAATGACCTCTATGAATCTAGTAGTTAGCTCCAAGTCTTCCTCATAAAAATTGTTTTCTCTGAGCGGCATTACTTCTCCCTCCTCTTTCTCTCCTTGTTTATTGTCAACAAGTTGTAGATTTGCTTGATTTGTTGCTAGAAAGTGGGTTCCCACTTTTGGGTGTTTTTTTACTATTTACCCATGGAGAGTTTTTCTATAATGCTTCCGCTGGTTCCATGGTATCCTTCTCCTCACCCACCATTTCCTCAATGATGCATAAAGGATTCGGGTTATCTATCATAGTTTCCTTAGTGATATTTTGAGTTTCCACAATCTGGGCAAGATCCTTAGAAATAATATTTACTTTCACTGTTCCCTCTTGCTCATCAACCTCCAGAGTCACCTTTACTGGATTTTGCATTTCTGAATCTTCTTTGTTGCTTATGATTGCTCCATGTAAAGCTGCCGCTAGGGTTTTGGATGCCATAACTTTCTACAGATCTGGGGGTTTCCTGATAGGAGTTCTGAACCCCTTTTTTTCCTCTTTTTCTTGTAGTTCAACACAGGTTGGTTAAGGGATTTTTCTTCCCTTTGGCTTTCCTTGTCTATCATCCTAGCTTCCTGTGCCTGAGTACCATCTCCTTCAAGTTGTTCTTTCTTACTTTGTTTATCCTCTTGGGAGATCTCCTTATTAGGGCATTTTCTGGTGAAATGTCCTATACGATGACATTGCTTACATCTCAAATGAAAGGTTTCATAATCGATCTTTTGGTGCCAAATGCCATACTTGGATTTTAGAGTGATATGATCCAGTAACTCCTCCATTTCAGAAGAGATGCAGAATCTAGCAAAAGCTAGTCTGGATCTATTCCTCGTGGGCCCATCAAGCCCAATCGGAGCACCAAGGGATTTAGCAATATTTAATAGAATCTCATCATCCCAATATTGCAGAGGTAACCCTGGGAGTCTACACCAGATTGGAATGGTGTTTATATTCTCAACGTTTGGATCAAACCCGGATACCATTTTTTTAGAAAAGGCCCATATTGCCCAGCCACCACGGGCCTCCTAGAAGCACCGATTCCAAATCCATCTGTTGATTAAATTTAGCCAAGAAAAACCCCGTGACATAATGGTAATACTCAGATCCCCTTTTGGTTTCCACTTTCTAAAATCCCATTTTCTAATGACATCAATATTAGGTCTGGAGCCTAGAAACTTACCAACTAGGGAAAGATTCACTTTGTCCAAATCCCTATGCAAGCAACCATCTGGCACCTTTAGACAGGTAACCCCTTCATTTTCCTTCTCCCACATGAACTACCCTTTTCTAGAGATTGTGGCCCCACATTTCTGATGGGGTTTTGAAGAATCTTATTCTAGTTCCACCCACCTATGTTATGTTTATGGGAGGGTATTAGTGTAGTTATTATTTATCCTTTTATTTATTTATTAGGATAATTCTTACACTTTATGTTATCCCTAAACTTGTTAGGTTAGCTTTATTAGGTGTACTAGTTGTGTGGACTTAAACACTAGTTGTGTTGAAGTTGAAGCTTCTGGTTATGTGGAGTTGACTTAATGAGTATTTTGGAGTTAACCTAACTACTAGTATCATTTAGTGGACTTCTTCACCATGCTTGATTTAGGTAGTAGTTATGCACTTCCCTCTGCTACGCATGTATATCTTTCTTATTGAGTAATTAAAGTCATTGTCTTGTAATGTATTATTTATAATTATGGATTATGATGGATTTCCATATATGGTAGTTTAGCTCTTCTATTTTGCAAATATAATGTGAGTGTGCTATTACAATATCGAGATCATATGCTTATCTAAAAATATTCTTATTGTTCCTTTTCACACCCGTATTGGATTTTATGGTGAGGATTAAAACATCTTTCATGCACCATTAATATGAGATCGATTTCTTTGAGAACTACACTAGATTTGATCCTCCTTTCTTCCTTCTCAACATGCGAAATAGACATAGAGAACCCGAGACTTGACAGATTATGGAGGTGAATTTACGGGGCATTGATGGTATGAAGTGGTTGAGTTTCCAAATCATATTTCCCTCCCTCTTCTTCGCTCTCTTCGCTTCATCTATAAATGTAAGGCTTGGCTCTCTGTAAATGGTTGGACATTTTGGCTTTGCCCCTCCATTCTTCTACGGTTTTGTAGAAGAATTTGTGGGTTCAAACCTTCCATTAAAACTATAATGTAATCATGCAGCTATTTTCCATTGTAATGTTACGTATCGATTATGGAGCAATAAAATAAGCATTTGGATGATTTCAACCCTTTCTTAGCATATCTATTGCATCTTACTAATCTTTCATTACAAACCCTAGTTATTTGTGTATTGGTGATTTATATTACATTTTGGAGTGCAATAATGTTTAATTACCAAGTAGGTGTTCCCGACATTCCTTTAAAAGGTAAAGTCACATGTGTTAGATTTAGATTTAATTTCTTGCATCCTCTTAACCTGTCTCACTTGTGAGAGTTAGAATGGTTTTAGGATAAATCCTCTACAAATTGTATGTGTGGACACTGAATAGAGGAATAGGAACCAACCTTCATCTAGAGATATTTCTCGATTGCAAATTCCCACACTTTGGGAAAATCTCCATGTTATACTGAAAGTCACATTGAGATCTCACCCGATCGAAGTTCAGCATGCATTTCGGGGGTGTTGTGATTTCACACTAACAAGTTTCTCAATGAGAAAGAAGGAAAGTAGGATATTGAGGTACATGAGGAACTATAGACTATGGCCTTGAATAAAATAAGAATAATAACTTCTTCTTGATAGGATATTTAGATTGAAATCATACATGAAACATGATGATGCAGGAAATCCACTTCAAGATTTGTATTCTTTTTGGGATCTCAGGGATTGATATCATGGGGAGTAAGAAGCATACTTGTTTTACAAGATCCTCCACGAATCGAATATGGTGCGTAAAAGAGGTGGCACTTTACAGAAGTGATATGGCTCCGATGTATACTTGAAGGATTGGGAATACCACGAAAGATCCAACTATCCTATATGTTAATATGAAGGAGTAGTAAAACTTATTCTTCATAATCTAGTTTTCTTGAAGCATACCAAAAACATTGAGATGGAGTTACATTTCATTCAAAAACATGTTTAGAACAATGACATCTAGCTCAATAGTTCCCAAATGATATGTAACTTGCATATGTCTTCACAAAGTCACTTGCTCGAGGTAAATTTGAGGGTTTTAGATAATTTTGTCTTGTTCTACTTGAGACCATGTAGAATTAAGGGGGAATGTTAGGAATAAAATTAATATTAATTCATCATTAGTTTATATTTTAATAAATATAATAAGTAAAAGTATTTAATTTAATTACTTTAAACTTATGTCAAATAGGTATTAGTTATCCTTAGGTGCTCATTAATTAAGTGATAGTGTTCTCATCCCTATGTTTGTGGGATCATTTTCTATCTTGCATATTTTATTCCTAGATGATTTCCATGAGGGGAAATAGGGTCAGTTAGGGGCAATATGCTATTTCTGCATATTTTCTCATATTAGATGATTTTTTCCATATATTGTGGATGAGATAGAAGCTATCCAATATCTATAAATATTGCAGATCTCTCATTTTTTTTGTAATGCTTGATTTTGATATTAATAAAATACATAAGCACCTCTTTTCTATATATATCTACTATGTCAAATATTATTTTCAAGTATTCATTGTCAAGAAAATTTAAATAAATTACATGATTCCATTAAATCCTACTTCAAACAAATTTGTAGGGATTGATAAATTAGGACTTCACCATTAAAGAGTAGTATCGATTAGATATAAGGTGTAATTAAATAATATTCAATTGTTTTCTCTAAGTTTTAAGTTTACACAATATTTATTGAACTTGATTTATCACCATTTGTAAGAGAAATTATACATGTGACAATCTCATAAGAGGTTCGAACTTAAAAATTTATTCAAAACAACCACATGAAATCTCTATATAAATAAAATTCAATATAGAAGTTTATTTGTTACTTATTAAATTAAAGTTTAAAAATCCAATATTCCCACCAATTATTAAGACCATTTCCCAATTATAATAGAATATACTTTGAGATAATGAATCTAGAGGAGAAGGTATCCATATATGTAGTGAATCAACTGATGAATTTGTATAATATGTAGATGATTTGGAATTGATGAGGGACTTAGGGATTCATAATGTTACTAAAAAACATGAAGTTTTCATATGTAAATATTTTTTTTCACATGTGTTATCTCATTACACAATAAAATATGGAGCCCTAATATTTAATGTAAAAGAATTATCCCTAGTAAATGAGGGGCATTTAATGACCTTTATCACTTACCCCAAGGCATAACTAATATAGTTTATGATGATAACTTTTTATATGATTAATGGGGAGACAGATGTATAGATGTTTGGTTGAATTTACAAATTTCCATGGTAGCTTGAAGAAAAAAATCATTTAAGGATTGTATTCTAGCACTTTAAGAAAGTGATCAGATTTTCTATGACACTACTCAAGAGTATTTGATGAGAAAAAAATATTGTGGACTGACACCCCTATTAGTAATGATTATACAGATGGAATAAAAACCATATTAGGGATATTTTATTGCCTCAAATTTATAAGAGAAATGGAATATGGCCTCGCCGAGCCAAATAAAATTTTCTAAATGGCTTCTTATTTAGTGGATGTTACATGTTCTCAATCAGAGTTCAAGTATATAGTACTTTCCCTTTGTAGCCTCAAAATCAAATCATTCATTTAGTTTATGGTTGTCTTTACCACCAAAAGTATGGTTAGTTTATTCATACAATAACATTTACCACACTATATATCAATATATATCAATATATAGAGAGATATGCCAAGAATTTCATCAATGATGAAAGGATTAATTGTGGAGAGATGTGGTTACTAATATTTTGAAGACTACACAATAATCAGAGTGGATGTTTGTTACACTCTTCCCAATGTACTACTCAAATACATGCCAAAAAAATAGTTTTCCATTGAGGTGGAAAGTGAAATTATTTATGGAATAGTGGGATATTAAAGACCAAAAATAGAGATTATGGTTTGACATCCCATTTTGGTGATGTAGATTTTAAAAATTTGAAATCAATAGTCAATGCATAAGGTGCAGGGAAGAATCTTTAATTTAAGGATCAAGCACCGTTTAGGCATTGATATCTTAAAGGGGAAATAAGAAAGCATTTTATTTTACTAAAGCAAAAAATTAGGATAAAGGTTTATCTAGAACATGAATATATTTTAGATGACCAAATCTACATGAACCCCCAAATAGAAACTCGGGTGTATGAGAGGAAAGTGAAATTTTATATTATCCATGTTGAGAATGAAGAAATAGTTTAAGAGGGATAAAAAGGAGTATGAAGAATATCATGAACAAAAAGGATTTTCAAGGATTTGAAAAAAATGAAAGTGGGTCCCAACTACTAGGATCGATAAGGTACCTAACTACAAACATGAAAAACAAGAAGGAAGGACTCAAATCTAGAATCCCCAAGTACACTCAGAACTAAGGTAATGAAAGGAGAAGCCAAGCGATTGGTGAAGATGACAACAACCTAATTAGGTGTGGGAATGAGCTCCAAGTGAACAAATACATCTTAGAATAACTACTGAATGAAGTGCATATGAATCTCTATCTTCTTGGTACATTGGTGCTCAATTAGGCTATACAAAATCTCAATTAAAATTTTGTTATCACACCAGATCAAAGTGGGAGCCTAGTATATAAATCCTGGCTCACCAAGTAACTGTTGAATCCATAGAGCCTCCTATCCAACCTTAATAGTACCTTTGTATTTTTCCTTAGTTGATGAAAATACAACTGCATTCTATTTTTTATATTCCCATGTAACAATACCAAATATAAGGTGAAATAAAAATCCAAAATTAGATTGGAAGGTATCAACAAGTCCACCCCAATACATATTTTTGAATCCCTCAATATTATAAGATCCTTGTGGTGTGTACTGAATGTCAAATTTCAATGTGTCCTAAATATAGTGTAAAATATACTTGGCTTATTTCCTGTGGCTCCCATGGGGCTCATGGGAGAAAGGAGAGACCAAGTTGAAGAAAAAATTGATATCATGGCATGTATGTGTTAAGTATAAAATATTTCTAACCAACTTCCTATATAAGGTAGGATCAAAATATTTTTATTGGTATTCAACAGTTACATCAATACATGACTAATAGGGTGTGGGAGAAGACTTATAACAAGCCATGCCAAAATGATGAAGAATATTTGTGGAATAATTTTTTTATCTAATATAAATACCTTTAGGAGTATAATGAACCAAAAGGAACAATAATGAGTTGAAATCCAAAAGGAAAGATAGATCACCTAGTCTTTTTCCATGAAAGGCTAAACAAGGTTTCTGGAGTAACATCCATGCTAATGTGTTTATGATGTTGAGCCATGTTTTCATTTAAACATATAAAAATATATTCAAGTGAATCAGTATCACGAGATATAAAATTGAGATAAATGAGCTGCTAAAATATACAAAATGAAAATAAATAGGAATGAATACATGTGATTGTGCTAAATATTATGATGATGTCACATGTGGTCAAAATCTAGAACTAAATGTACTAAATTTGAATAGTTGGGTGCATTGAAATGAGATAATATGGAAAATAAACACGTCTCATAACGAAACAAAGTAGCATATCTTGAGTGCATGTTGAATAAAACAATATTGAGTTTCTTCCATATATGAGAGCAACAGAATGTCTTCACATTGTGTATGGAGAATTTTATGATGGATTTAAAGACAACTCTAAGTTATTAAGATATTGCCAAACCTTAATAGAATACATGATAATTTCAAAAACATTCATGTTTGTAGAAAAAACATTGATGATATGTGTCTTTAGGTTCTTAATATGTTAGATATTTTAAGAAAATGGGATAAATTCCACTTATATTTTCCCTATTTTCTAGCTCTAAGCTTCCCTATGATACCAACTATCTCGATATCCATATGACCCACCTATATGGTGACTAGGGGAGCCAAATATAGGGTGATGTTTCGATGAACATAGGATGGCTACGATACCTACCTATAGAGTGACTATAGAATGTATTATAGGAAAACATGGATCCAACTATAAGGAAACTATGGAATTTGACTATAGAGGATTTATGTAAATCGGATCTATGAGGGAAACTATGGAATCGCACTATAAGGTGAATTTGGAGTTCAACTATTGAGGAACTATGGTATCCGACTATAAGTTAAATTTATTTTTTTACAATTAAACATATAAAAAATAGGTTTTAGTTAATTAATATAGATTAATATTGTATTATAATGATTATAATTCCAAATAAGGGTAAGGTCTTCTATTTATTTTTAGTTTTTCACTTTAATTTTTATATTATTCTATTTTATCATTACTAAATAATTGTTGTAGTCATTTTTAATTATATTTACTTACTAGTAAAGTTTTAGGTATAGTTAAATAGTTAAAATGGATTGAAAACACTTATTCAAATGAATTTATATGAGCTCACTCAATGATTAATAAGTTTAGTTGGCTATTTGGTTACTATTGCATTTATTCAAATCCTATCTAAATGTGTTGTGGGTGACTAATTTCATGTGATGTTTGGATCATAAAAATGTTTCATTATCACACTAGATAAAATATTTCAATAAAACTAATATTAGTAAAATTTATTGAAGGGTGATACCATTCGTGAACTCATCTAGACACTTCATAACATTGTGTATTTAGTAAACTCATATATTTCCATCCTTGAATGCAAAGACCATATTTAAATGAAAATTTACTTTTGGTTGTTTTTACTTATGGTTATTTTGGAAAATAATTTTTTCACAAGAAAAGATGGTGCTCTAGCAACATTGTGTGGGAAAAATTCCTCCTCTATTATGAGGGAAGTTCCCTTAATTGAAAGAAAAAAACAAACAAGAAGGAATGTCTTCTATCTAAATACTAACTTGTAGAGGTGAGATTTTACTCTTATGGAAAGGAATATAAAATAATAAGAAAGAAGAAAGCAACAAAGAAATTAAATAGAGAGAGATAAGGAGAGGAAAATTTTCATGTCAAATAAGTAAACTCAATGCTTATTCTAGTCTATAAGTAGATGATTTAACATAAAAATAATTTTCTTTACAATCTTACATGCATACAATAATAAAAAAAGAAAAAAATATGACATAAGAACATATGTTACCACAAAATATACCATGATAAAAACTTCAACAAATCTCTTTGTATTTCTTTATTATAATAAATAGAAATATTCATACACTCTTTTCTTATCAAGTAAGATCTTTTACGAATATTTAGAAGTATTGTTAAATTGTGTGAGTATAGGTGTTGTCATTGATTTAAAATCCCATTAATGAAAAAGAGGATTAATAAGGTGTTGGTACCCAAATTTAACCTCCTTTTCAAAGACCAAGCAACATCATAGATTAGACATGACACTTAGATGAAGATAGACAATCATGTATGTCATTTTGTATCCGGAGAAGCAATCTATCTGACTTGTTGGCACTCAGGATCTGAAGGGAGTGGGCAACACATTCAAAAGGATTTGATCTATCCTCACTATTTTAGGTTGTGCCTTTCAACCAAGGTAAGAGAACCTATTTTGTAACCTCTTGTTTGTTGAAGAACAATGAGAAATCCTTCTTTTGCATAAATTTCATAGAGAGGACCTTGGGAAAGTATGATCAACACACCAGATTTGAATCTCACGAGTTGTCACTTCTAGATCATGGAGATACTTTCACAACAAGGTAAAGGTTACTAAAGACATTTGAGACCCTAATTGCACCTCCGCATGTTTTGTTAACAGAGATTATGCATTTGTGTACACACATGACCTGACAAATCGGGTATTATGGGTAGGATTGGTTGTTGTTAAATACATTTTTTGGGAGGTTGGCAGTGAAACTAGATTCACTAGATCCTTGAGGAACCTTACAAAATAGAAATTCACACAAACAAATTCCACATAATAGCTACAATGTTTCTTCAACTAGAATATGTGCTTCAATGGATAGGCCTAGATTAGCATACTTTCACACAATATCTTAGATTCGATCACGAAGGCTCGAGTTAGAAAATTCAACAAAGAATCAAGATTTGAGTCAAATCATGCCTAAGGTACACCCAAAGGCTTACAGACAATCTTTGTCAATAGATGAGAGAAAAATGATTTTTAATCGTTTATTCCAATCCAAAATGAAAGATCCTCTGAGAAATGGAATTGCAGATGCCACTAAACTATCACAAGGATTGAGGCCTATGTGATTGAATCAGATTTTAATACAAGATTGCAACAGAAACAAGAAAAACTACTTGCAGACATTTAGAAATTAAAAAAACACATTTTTCTCAAGACAACACAGAAATAACTCGAATTTGATTAAGTCTATTAGTAGTGGAAAGTTTCATAGAACAATCTCAGAGCTAGTCAATGGTTGTAAACTTGCAACCACCTTGACACGATAAAACTTAATACAAAATAGATAACCTAGCTTCTCAGATGGATTCTCAAAAGATAGGCTTAGTCAAATTTTCCTCTTGGTAAATTTCTTCGACCTATAGCACTTTGACCTCCAACTTCTAACCTCAAACCAATTTTACATGAAAAATTTGTGCCATTTATAACCTTTACAATAGAGCCCCTTCCTCCTAAAAGAAAAAAAATTTAAATGCACCAGTGCTCGCCATGATTCTTTCGTGATTCAGAGAATCAGATCTATAAAAGTCTCCAGTGCTCAAGGAGCAGATCTCATCAAATATCTCCCGCATTTACTTATCTCTCTCGGTATCTCACTCCTTCAATTTACTAACCACTTCCACCCCTAGTCTGTCAAATTTGTACTCTTACATGCTCCGAGAAGAAAAATGGAAAATCATTGACTCAGAGTTGGACCATTTTAATGGTGAAAGACGTCTCTAGATTTCTCCCACCAAACTCTAGATATCAAAATTAACTTGCCCCTCTTATTTTGGCGTGCACTTCTAGGACATTTACATAAACAATGGGGGGAAAATCAGATTTTGACACTCGAGTAGCTATTGATTTTTTCATTTGAATGTGGGCCGTCAACGTGGAAGATTCAAAAACGGGCTCGGGGCTCCTTTTGACCTTTTTCGACCCTTTTGAAAAATGTAAAATTGTACATTTTCTCCGCACCTCGATCCTAACAAGTGGGCCCTGACACATGTCCTAAGTTGTGTCCCAAAAAGAAATGCGGAAAAATTATACCATTTGACCCTCATTTAGAAAAAAGAATTTTTCAAGTTTTTCCCCTGCACTCCGTCCTTCCGCTTCAAGTCTCTAATGTGGGTCCCACAGGAACCCCCGGGTCCTTTTATACCTTTAACTCCTTTTCCCTCAAAGGAAAGTTTTTCACTTTTCCTTCAAGGCCCACGCCTCTGCCGTTGACTTGGAGCAAGCCTTGACCTTTTTCCATCGGGCTTGCTGCCATTTTGATATTTTAACCTTTATGAGGTAGAGAGACAAAAAGTTTATGTTGCCTCCGATGGTTTGCTTGACCACCCCCTTATGAATTTTCAAACCGCCATGTATGTCACATGGCGCACCTTGAGTAGGTCCTTAAAATTTCAAACCTTGAATGAGCGTGGGTTTGCCATGTGTCCCGCTTTTCCTGAAAAATTTGTTTGAAGGCTTCAAGCCTCAAATGCGGAAGGCGCCACTTGTCAAGCTTCCATGCATTCTCCCTTGGCCATTGAAAATTCCAAGAAAATATGCAAAGGAAGCGGAGGCCTCCACATGCCCTCATGGCACTTCTCAAAGATAGTGCCCAATTTTAAGACTCTAGACAAGCGTGGGCTCACTACAGTTCCTTGTTCCACCAAACCGTATCCATTTGCATAAAAAATTGTCTAAGTTTTGGGAAAGCAAGAAACTTCCACATGTCCTCTCTACGCTTACTCCAAGGCAAAACCCAAAAGTAGATCTTCAAATGAGCATTATTCCTCTAGATGTCCTGACTTCCAAAAACTTTTTGAAAATAAAATAAGTATGGGAAACCCAAAGTGAAAGCCTCCAAGTGTCTCCATCTTACCAAGCCTCCACGTGTCCTCCTGGTGCTACTTCAAAGCCAGACCAAAAATTAAATTCTCAAATGAGCGTCATTCACCCTCATGGATAGATTTCTTAGTTGAGTATTTTTATAGAGTTTTTAAAGTGTTTAGCTGATCCGCATCCAACCAAAAAGGTGGCACGTCCCATGTAGATGCAAGGATGCAAATTTGACTACAAGAAAAGGCCCGTCAAATAAAATAAAGAAAAACAACCATTCAATCCACGAAAATGAAGTTTTCTTCAAGGAAAGAGAGTTTAGAATGTTAGAAGGCTCAAATACGTTACTCGAGGACATATAAACTCATTATTATTCAAGTATTTCAAGTCATAAATGACAAGAACACAAATTCGACGCCAGAACAAAGAGAACTAGAAAACATGAGTTTTGAAGGAACATAGCACGTGAGACTTAAAATACAAACCCTCCTAGAGGAAAAAGGAAACGAGGGGATAATTATGGACACATACATGATCTCTTACCCGTGAGCGAGACTAAAAATGGCAACAAAGACTCGCCAAGCACAACACGGGAAGGATAAAATGACGGATGCCACAAATAAATAAATTTTCAAGGGAACCAACACGGTGAGACAATTTTGAGAACTAACATAGGCTCCAACTAAGGGATGGGCACTACTTGCAAGTGCCACAAGAAAAAAATGTAGACTAAGTGACAAAAATTATCCATTGGGTAGTGGAGTCATCTTATAGAGTGAAGAAATAAAGCCATCTCCAAAACAAACAAAGAAACAAGGAAAACAGTCACCAAGGATGACGATGAACTAGAACACAAAATAGAAAACAAACAACCGATTATACATCAGATGCAAAATATGTTTACCTTGATTCGAGAGAACAATCAAGGAAAATTTCAAGCACCTCGCCATCCTGGATATGACCATGCCAAGAGGTTCTGATATGTTTTCATCAGCTAGAAATATACCTCTTTTTCTCCTCTGTTCTATTTGTAAACCATCCATTTTCTCTAAAACTTCTCCATTGTGTCTAAGTCAAATTCTTTAACATTTTTCAAGGCTGAATCATAGAGAAAATTATCATAGAATACAATATACTTAGGAGCTCTATTTTCAACACTTCCATACTCCCTAAAATCCACAAAACTCATAAAGTTTTTAAGATCAGCATCTCTGCAAAAATTCATGAGATGCATTGTTTGGGTCTCCAATCAAATATAGCATCTTCTTCTCTCCATATAATTTCACCAAGTTTCCTTCAATGGGGATGGTTTCATAAGACATGTCCATTTGCACACTACCAAAAACACTTTCTTGCCCACTTTCTTGACAACAACATCCCCATTTGGCGAGTAGTCAACAATAACAACATCAAGCTTTAAGTTCCTTCTAGGATAAGATGCAAGTTACACAACCAAATATTTGACACACCCCACCATTAGCACCTCTCTAGAGTCCATAATAGTGCACTTCACATATGATGATGTTACTTTGATACCTAATTCCTTCATGACCTCAAGAGGCATGACATTACAGGAAGCTCCGTAATCAAACATGCAGCTTATGTAACATCTTATTCTTTACAACCAAACACAGGTAGTGAATAATGGATCTACATTCAGTTGGGATTTAACCAAAGGAGTTCCTAAATAAACCTCTGGTGGTTCTCCCAGCTCTTCCAACACTTTTGGCTTTTCCAACTCTGCAAGAAGTGTAAGGAGAATCTCAACCTTGTTCACATCTTTGCCTTGTATGATGTTTTCCCCTTTGAACCCTAAATATTCAAAAGCCCTTCTCTTGTGCTCTGGGATCCTAAGTAGCTCAGCAATTGGGACAAGAATTTTGATTTGGCTCAAAACCTGGGTAATGTCATATGGAACAAATTTGGGTAAAGCAGCACTAGGAGAAAGATTGGCAAATTCATTAGATGGAATGGGATTCTTTTCATTTTGGGCATGGGAAGGAACACCGCTTTGCTTGGGAAACATGCTCTCTTCCGATGCATTTTCTCTTGGGGTTTCATTGGTAAGCAATGGAAATTTTGACTTGGCTTGTGGCCCCTTGGTAGCTTTACTTCTAGTATTCTTCTCCTTTTCTTGGGAAACTACAACATTCATTAATAGTTTCCTATCTTCTTATGAAGGAACTCCTCCATCATACTTTTCAATCATTAAAGCCTCAAATATTCAAAATCATTTGTGGGCAATTTAAAATTCCAATGAGTGTCAACTTATAAATTATGAGAGGAGAAAAAGAATAGGTACCCGGCAGATGCAATCCCAAAAACAACGTGTAGTTATGGCACTTATTACCTCGGTTGAAGTTGCTTCCCTTGATGAACTTGCAGGGATCTCCATCATGTGGGCATCATAATAAATTCATCATTAGCTTCATATCCTTCTTGTTGATCTTCCTCACAAGGGGCATGGGGCATGAAACATTTTTCACACCAATCAATGACCTTTGTTTCTTCCACAACAACAACTCTCGGAAACCAAGGGATCAAGCACCATTCTATTTTCTCTGCCTTAGGGCTTCCTATTTCCAAATCCAAAAGGTCCTTTGCCTCTATCATCGATATTTGATGATTTGTAAATATATCTTGGCATTGTTTCTTGTGTTGTCCTTGTGAACTCTTCCCATTCCTTTATCAGCTGGGCTATCTTGTAGGAGATCTCCTTGACATCCCTTGCCAAAGCTCTCACAACTTCTTCCAAATCAGCACCCTTGCTTGTCTCGAGGTTTTTCCGGGTTAACCAAATTTAAACCTTCCTCTTTGGATGCTTCCCAATTGTCTTAATGTTGTTCTCTATTTGTAGAGCCATGGTGAATGCCTACCTCAAATTTGTGGGATTATTGTATCTCAAGTAATAAGAAGCCTTTTTATCAAATGCATCAGTATATTTGATTAAGCATGATTCATCATATAGCCTTATCCTGATAGGCAATCTCCTCAAGGTCTTATTGAACCTTGTATTGAAATCATGTACTAACTCATTGGGATTCTTCTTGATGTTTTCAAACTCTAATAGAAGAAACCTAAGGCCAATCCTATCACCATACTTCAATCTAAATGCATTGGTCATCTCCTCCCAAGAATCAATAGAGTTATCTGGAAATTCTTTGTACAGAGTCCCTTGCATCTTCCTCTAAAGTGTGAAATAAAAAACTTGATGTACACATCTCCATGTCTTTATCTCAAAGTATTCCATCATATTGAGAATGAGATTTGATGCTTTGATCACTAGTAATAGCATTGTTCCCTTGGAAATTTGCCATTTTTTTCCTTAAAGTTGGATATTTTGTCAATCCAAAATATGAGGTTCAACCACAGTATATGGGATTAAATCCCTCCTCAAAGAGCAGGTGAGGCTTCACTGCTTTTATTACTAATCTAAAACACAGCAAAAACAATATATACAGTATTCACACTAATCTAACCATTGGGGTTGGGATAGAATCCCGAAATCCACATCCACGCGATGCGAAGATGTTATTTTTGTAAATGGACTGGGTAGGAAATTATTACAATGAAAGAAACACAATGGAAAGGAAATGAGAGAAACGTATTTTCTTTCGAGTAAACACAGAGCACGAAATAATCATATGAGCTTTAGATCATAAATATAATGTCTGAAATGATTAGAAACACTAAGATGCTAAACAAAGAATAGCTTAAGATTATGAACATAAGAACAATGTCTTAAGAAAGATATATCCCACAACACAAAGTTTGCAAAATAATATCAACTCCTATTCTTCAAAATGATTAAAAGAAAACACAAAGTTTTTCTTCTTTCCAATAGCTCCCAATATTTCAAAAATCTCGACCCTTTGGAATGCATAAGCATCCCTTATTTATAATAAAAGGAGTAGAGAGAAAATAGGATAAATCCTAGAAAATAGTCTTTTAAACGAGAGTCCTATTTTGCTTGACTCTCACGCAGGAGACCAAGTCAAAATATGATTCAAAAATGTGATGAAACAAGAAATGAAAAAGACATGTCAATTTCAAGATTGAAATGACATGAAACATCATCGAGACTTAATCTGAATCGTCATCTTTTGCTCCTTCATCTTTCTCTTCCTCCAGTGAGCTGTTTGTTCAAAATTCTTGGAACTTCCGAATTATGCCTTGCATTTCATTTTCATCGAGGCGCAGTGGAATGATCATTCAAAACTTCACGAGGTTTCATGAGTATCATTTGGCACTTTCTTGGAAGCTTTTCAGTCTTTTCTTTGAGCTTTCTCAAGGCCTCCAAAGAATGTTCAATCTTTACAAACCTGTCGATGATTTCAATACCAAATCCATGAGTTGGTTCATGCTGAATAGATTCTTGGATTTGTTTGAAAAGATCATCGGCTGATAGGATGCCTGAGTTTCCAACTGACACTTTTGCACAGATTTTTAACAATTCTTCTTCCAGGTCACTCTTGCCATCGATCAACTGATCTCTTGATTCTCTCAATTTACCGCAGGCTTCGTTGAGAATCTTCACCCTGAACCTGATGGCTTTGGTCAGCTGGAAATGCTTATCCGCATGTGGGATGATGCCTTCTTCTACCAAGAGATGTGATGGCATTTGCTTTAATGCAGAGAGCTTCAAAAGTCAAATCAAGATGTCCAATTTCTTGGGAGAAATCATCGTCCATCTTCTCTCCATCACTCTGAATGTTCCCCAAAGATTGATAGACTTCCACGACGTCTTGAATCACTTCCTTCCCTGTTGGGAGCAGCCTTTGGATCCATTCATCGACCACCCTTCCTTTTTTATTAATCTTCTCAATCGTAGGCACTGATGAGAAATCGAATCCGAGCGGAGACGAGAGAAGATGGTATGGATTCGAGGGGTTTTGAGAGCTTAAGCAAAACCTCAATCAACTTGCTCCACCTTTCCTTTAAGCTCATCTCTGCTGTCTTTTGTTTCTTTCAACTTCTGGCACAGCACGTTTGTGGCATCCCGTGCATCCTGTTGTGCTCCTTCCATTGTCACCTCTCCTAGAGCCACCCTGGTTATCTGATAGTCAGAGGCTGTTATGTCCTCTTTGGTTTTGTCAGTCGCAGGAGTGGCGATCTCTGCAAACTTATGCCCTGAAGCGTCCACCAAAACCCTTGAAACTATTTTGGGTTTCTTGGCTGATTTAGTAGTAGAGGCCTTGAGTGAGCTAAAATCAAAGGCTGGTATGGGTACAATCACCTTCCTCTTCCTCAGAGTTTTCTCGAGTAGCCATTGAGGCGTGTCAGAGGGAGTTGCCACTATTGTAGGAGTTGGTATCATACTTTCAGGAGGGGAGAGATCCAATGGCGAAGTGGGGATAGTTACCAATGTGGTAGCAGATTCAATAAAAAGAGGCACAGGAGGGGGCGTGTTGGTGATTACTTTGGTACCAGCAGAGAGAGGTGAGAGTCCAGAGAAAATGCTGGCCATGATTGAAGAAGTCGATGGGAATGAGGAGGTAGAAGTGGTTGTGAGGATGAAGCGCAGATCCGGACTCAGGCTGCAGGATGCGAGAGATAAGGTCTCCTCAGTTGGGCAATCAACAAATGGTGAAACCAGAGGCTGGCTTCCTTCTCCTTCCAAAGAAATTTCTCCTATTTCTGGTGGTGTTGGTGATTCTGGCACATTCACCATTTCAACTGGAGAAATAATTGAAGAGATTTCTCTTTCTTTTCTCTTTTTGACAAACTTGACCTTTATAGGCCCCTTAGAAGATCTTTTGTCCTTTCCCTTTTTGGAGGGCCCCGCCTCTGAAGCAACCAACTTTGAAAAATTATCATCTTTAAAACTCATCCCCAAGAGGCGAGCCATGCTTTGGTGCGTGCAAGAATCAGGGCTGACCTATCTGTAATGGAGGCTTTTTCACTGATTGACCAATCAATAGGTGGGAAAACATATTGATCTTCATTCAGTCCATCATAGGAAGGATCCAGAACACTTTCATTATCGCTAGTACCTTCTGGTAAGTTAGCAAGCTCAAGTGTTTGAATCTCAGCAAGTGTCAATCTGCTATGATCTTTTCTTCGGACAACAACCTCATCACGTAGATCAATCCAGATGTCCTCTATGCTTGGTATGTGCAGGTGCAGAGTTCCATACGCCTTGAGGACTCCTCGAATATCAAACCCATCTCGGGGCTTCATGTGCTTCTTCAACTTATCTTGAAGCTCATGGACAACATTCTTAGCTTTCACCACTGTCGAACAAGTATACCTTCCAATAGAAATTGGGAAAGATACAACGGCCTTGTGTTTACTCTGTTGGAACTTGTGAAAATCCAACAATTGCCTGACCAACTCCATCAAGATTAATTTGTCCCTAGATATCGGGCAGACGAAAAAGGATCCCCTGGGTACATGACTACTCGAAGATATGTGAACTTCTTAAATTGCAAGAAGACACAACCCCATTTTGAAACTTCAGCCCATGCTTCATCAGATACTCTTGTTTTCCTCAGTTCGGGATTTAAACTGTAGATGTTCTCATAAAAGAAGGCATCGTTTACCCTTCTGAATTGGTCTTGAGACCCTTTTCTTGTCAGTGAGGAAATCTTGATAAATATGTTCTCTTTCTCTTGTTTCCCTTGGTGTCCAACCCGGGATAGTTCCTCATACCGGCCGCTGCATAGGTGACATACGAGGACATGTAAAATTTTCCTGTAGACAGGACTGTTGTCATTTGAGAATCTATCTCATTACTGATGAGAGTACCCCAATCAATTCCTTGTTGATTCTTCTTAATAGTGATCATGAACTGATACATCCACCCTTGGAAAACATTTGATTTGGGAAAACCAAAAACCCGACTCAACAGAGTGATGATATCATTGATTTCCTGAATGAAATCACTTCTGGGAACAAGTCTTGGGAACCTGGAAATAGCCGGTTTGGCTTTGATCAGGAACTTCTTATTCACGTGCTTGATGCAATCCTCCTGATCATTGTCCCAAGCTTTTTGGGCTGACTTGAGATCCATATCTCCATATTCTTCAAAATTAGGCAGCTTAAGAAGGTCATCAAAGTAACCTCCATCCAATTTGATCACAACTTCTCCCACCTGGTTTTTCACAGAATGAGAAGCAGAGTCATAATTTGAAGCACAGGCCAAGATGAACTCGGGGCACTGAGCGGACATAGGGAAGCCTACCGCAAGAGGTAGGCCACTGCCTCACTATCGATTTCATCCATGGAGTTTGAGAAGGGCTCTTGACCTATTCCAGAAATCCTCCATGTCTACGTTTCTGAGCTCTCTCTCGGATGTCAAATTATGATCAATATATGATGGAGACTCCACCTTCTGAATTTGTATTTCATCCTCCCTGACTTTTCAATCTTTTCTTGTGATGGACCAGGATCCGACATGAGGAATTTTAAGGAGGAGAGTGTCGGAGATCAGGAGATGTTGAACAACTGCAGAAAACCGACATGGAGACCGAGAAGGATGCTTGGAGAGATGTCGGAAAAAAACCGACACTTTGAGAGGATGCGGGAGAGTTTGGAAAACCCACACACTTAGAAGGAGGATGCGAGAGAGTTTAAAAAACCCGACATCTGCTGAGAAGGACTGCCTGAACAGACACCTGCGAAACCGAGAAGAGGAATAGGGTATTTGTTGAGTTTTCCAAACATCTGCAAGTTTTCCTTCACCATTTATATCCCAAACATATTTTTAATTATAACAACATTAGGGAATAAAACAAAGTGATAATTCGAAGAGAAAACCTAAAAACATAAACCCGATTTGAAAACAACCCCAAAATGGAAAAGATAAAAACCCCACAACCCTGATAAGAAACTTGGAAGAATTCCTTACATAATTAATCCAAAAAAACCACAAACAAAGAATGAAGAAAAATACCTTCAACCAGGACAAGGAATGATAAAAAATGAGCAATGCAATCGGGCACAGAGGTGAGTTTCAGGGTTTGGGGTCGAAGATGCATGCGTGAAAATCCACGAGGTAAAAAGTACGTCTGGTAAAAATGACGTGGAAATCCGAATATATATAAGAAAATTCACATTTAATACACTTCAGTTGACACGTGCCAACTACCCGACAACTCGGCATTAATGCCATGTCAGCATGCTTGGGATATCCGAAAACCCGACACAAAGGTTTTTAGAGTAATTCGGGTTTGGGTTGCGGGAAACAATCGACATGAAGCATGATGTTTGATAGCCTTCAAAGTTCCGAAACCCAAAACAAAGGAGTAAATTCGGGTTTTGGGTTCGGAAGACATGCGACATGAAGCATGTTTGGCGAAGGCATGTTCCGATGCTTGGAAGGTCCGCAAACCCGACTCGCCTTACTTGATGCGGGTTTTGGGTTTCAGGGAACACAAGACATGAAGCATCCAAAACACATGTTGTCTTGCTTGTGAAACCCGAAAACCCGATTATCTCTCTAAAGGTAATTTTAGAAAACCAGCTCAAAAATTTCTTAGGGTTATCTATTTTTTTGGCGTAAACTCAAAAATGAGATAACAACTGGCTCTAGTTGGGGACTTTCTTTGTGATATCAAAGGAAGAGAACTCAGAATCTCTGGCTTTATCCATTGGGCTACGGAGTCAGAAAAGAAGAAAACCGAAAAACAAAACAAGGAAAGAAAGAAAACTAAAAGCAAACACACGACATAAAATAAAGTATGTACAATGCAAAAGAGCATCTTGCATTAATGATGGAACAACTTCAGATGTTGACCACTGAAAGGAAAAGGGAGTAACTCTCCATCAAGGTATGATAGATGGAAACTATTTTCACCACTCAGCTGATGAATCTTAAAAGGTCCTTTCCACAAGGAGTCAAACTTTCCGTGCATTCCTTTCTGCTCTCTCCTCTTATCCCAAAGCAACACCAGGTCTCCAATTTGGAAATGACGTTGCTTTGATTTCTTGTCAAAAAATTTCTTTACTTTGCTTTGATGGTCTGTAATGTGATCAACCACCTTGCTCCATTCCTCCTCTAGCCTAGCTAGGTACATAACCCTTTTCTCGATAGAATTTTGAAAAGTCGCATCTTCGACTGCTTTGGCCAACTGTAAGGCTGGAAATTCTACTGAGATAGGAATCTCAGCATCAATCCCGTACAACACTTGGAAAGGAGACATTCCTATAGCTCACTTTGGGGTAATCGATCAGCCCACAACGCATCATACAATGCTTTGTGCCATGTCCTCTGGTTTTCATCTACTAGCTTTCTAATTATGGTAACCAGGTTCTTGTTGCTGGACTCAGCTTGCCCATTGCCTTGGGGATAATAATCAGATGAGTGAGCCAGAGTGATGCCGAATCCATAGAAAAATTTTGTCAACTCATGCGATGAGAAATTAGAGGCATTATCAGCTCAATCTTGTGAGGCACACCAAATCTGACAATTATATTTTCTTTAAGGAACTTGCACACAGCTTCTGAGGTTGCTTGCTTGATTGGTGCGGCTTCCACCCACTTGGTAAAATAGTCATAGCAGTCAGCACGTAATTATGTCTGGCACTGGAGGTAGGATTCAATGTTCCAATGAAGTCAATTCCCCACTGGCGAAAAGGTTCTTGATCACTACGGGCTTGAGGAAGAGGCTGCTAGCTTGGGACTACCAACGAAATGTTGACAAGCTTCACACTTGGACACCCACTCTGGCTGAATCCCGGAAAAGAGTAGGCCAATAGTACCTAGCCCACAGGATCTTATAAGCTATTACAGAGGATGAGAAATGTCCTCTGCATGCTAGGCTATGGAAGGATTCTAACAACTTTAACTGTTGTGATTTATCAACACAACGCAGGAATACACCATCAATACCTTTCTTATATATCCCATTATCCCACAGGAGGTATCTTGCAGATCTTAACTTGACCGTCCTCTTCTCCTTTTGGCTTAAATGTGGGGGCATTCACCATAAGTTAGAAAGAAAGCAATATCCATGTACCATTCATCAGTTGTACTCACGAAAAGCACCATGGGCAACTCTGAAGAAGTATCTTGGTCTTTTCATTACTCGCTTCAGCATGATTTTCTGTGATCAATTGGCACAGGCCCCTTCCTCGTACTAACTTGGTAGGTCTGATGTCCAAGTCGTATTCCTGAACTTTAGCTATCCAGGTACCTCGTTGGCTCCCCAGCTCTTGTTGAGTCAAAATGGATTTAACGGCAGTGTCGGGAATGAGAACGAGGGTATGGGAGTTCAGCACATAGTACCTGAAATGTTTCACCACTCGTACCACTGCATAAGCATGCTTTTCAATTTGTGACATCTTTAATTCATGTTCCTTCAATGGGCAGCTCATAAATGAGATGGGAGCTTCAATGCCCTCCCCGTTCTCCTGCATCAGGATGGCTGACACTGTGTGAGCAGAGGCGTAGCTGTACATGATGAAATATTTTTTGAAGTCCGGACATACTAGGATAGGAGCGCAAGCAACTGCCCTTTTGATTTCATCGAACGCAAGCTTCCCTTCAGTACTCCATCGAAATGGAATTTTTCCTTTCATCATCCCAAGGATATCCTTGGTTTTATCAGCAAAATCAGGTACGAACCTTCTTAGGAAATTAACCTTTCCGAAGAATGAATGAACCCCAGTTTTACTTGTGGGTAGGGAAAGGCTTTGAATGGCTTTTACTCTCTCTGGGTCGATTTTGGTTCCTTCTTTAGTCACGATATGACCCAGTAGCTTTCCTTCGGTCACTCCAAACATGGACTTCTTGGGATTTAATGAAATCCCATGACGCTTGCATCTCAAAAGTACTTGCTCTAAATGATCATAATGATCACTCCATTTTTTAGAGAAAATGGTCAAGTCATCTAAATATACCACTATGACTTTGCCCATCAGGTCTCTGAATGCCAAGTCCATAGCTCTCTGAAAGGTGGCTCCGGCATTGATCAAGCCGAAAGGCATCCTCCTGTAAGCAAAGGTACCCCATGGGGTTGTGAAGGCCATCTTGTGTTGATCCTCCGTAGTTACCTCAACTTGATTATATCCTGAAAATCCATCGAGCATGGATAGCATTTACGATCTATAATGATTTGTAATACCTGATCCATGATAGGCAAGGGATAGTTGTCCTTCAACGAAGACTGATTCAGGTTCCGGAAGTCAACACAAATTCGGATTTCACCATTCTTCTTCCTGACAGGGACGATGTTAGCAATCCAAGTGGAGTGATGGATTGGAAAAATAATCTTGGCATCTAACATTTTACGATTTCCACAGGATAGTCCACGAGATCTTGGGATTGTAATGTCTTTGCTTCTACCTTTGTATGGTTTCACATCAGGCTTCAAAGGGATATTGTGTTGTACATCTTTGGGCTTGAAGGATTTTAAATCTGCATAAGACCAGGCTAACACATCCATGTATCTCTTCAGGAGTGAAGTGAATCTTGCTTTCTCTTCAGGGGAACAACATTTCCCAATATTCACCATCCGAGGTTGATCAGACGAACCTAGATTGACTTGATCTACTTCCGAGGAAGAAGCTCCTTCAACTTGTCTCTTGTTTTGAATAAAATGATCATGCTTGTCAAACAAACCCTCCAGAGAAACCAAACCTTTGGGTATCTTGTTTCCTTTAAGCTGGATAAACTCACCATCAACCTCTTGATATGGATCTGAGATAGATTCACGGAAAGCTGATTCCGAACCTTCAAAGTATAGCTCACTAAAATTGTCAGCCTTTTCTAGAAAAGCCAACACCTGTTGATCATCATTGAACACTTGCCAGTGAGTCGCATTATCTGGGATACTGGGATGGTACACAATCTCAATAGTGTACGTATCTTGTTTGAACTGGGGATGAGGAAGAAGGAGGGATGCAGACACGGCCAAAGAATCAGCCTTGTCGTTATAATCTCTCAAAACTACCTTAATAGAGAATGCATCAAAGCATTCTATACTATCCCAAACTTTGTTCCTGTAATGTCTCAAGTGATCATTTTTTACCTGATAGATTCCCTTGACCTGGTTGACAATCAGCTCCACATCCCCCTGACCTTGAGATTTCAAATTCCCTTCTGTCTGGCCATTTCTAATCCTAATAACAGAGCTTCATATTCAGCCGTGTTATTAGTATTATCAAATTGCAACTTGTAAGCTGATGGGAAAATCTCGGAATTAGGAGATATAAGAACTACACCAGCCGATCCGGTGGTTGAGAAGCTACCATCGAATTCGAGGGTCCAAATAGCATTAGGATCTTCTTCCTTGACATCCACAGCCGGTATATCTCTGAAGTCATGAAATAATTTCCAAAGCTAGCATCTTCGAAAAGAATTTGAGCTTTAGGATCATCTGATTTAGTTACCAAATACCTCGCTTTGAGGTTCGGGGTGGAGAACATGATAAACCCCATTGGCTGGAATCCTGGCCTTAGTCGATCCATATTAATCTCACCTCAGACATCTTTACAAAAACCTCTACCCAAGAGGGATACCGTAAGTGCGGGATGTCGGCAACTAGAATGGTCATTTCACTCTCTTTCTCTGGGAAGGCAACGAATGCAAATCTGTGCATCTTTGATTTGACCAATCAAAGGAACTTGTTTGGTTTCCATGGAGTAACACCATCCATATGACTTAGTCAAAGTAAGCCCAAGGGCATGAGGCTACTTTTGCGGGCATAACATTGTCGGAGGCCCCTGAGTCGATGATGCAATTGCTGAGTTTAAACCCATTTATAAGTAAAGACAAATAAAATGGTTCAATCTTTCCCGAAGAAGAAGCAGAGGTCAGATTGTTCTGAGGTGGGGGTTGAGTAGGATTTGGAAGGAGACCTTTTGAAGGTGGTGGAACAACTTTACTTCTAATGAATTTGGCAAGTTTTTCAAACTGTTCAGGATTTGATTGAAGGTATTCTGCTTCTGACATTTGGATTTTGGTTCTTTTTGCATGATCGATAATGTCAAAAGTAGTATAAGAAGGGGTGATGGTAGGCTCAGTTCTAATCACATGAGCTTGAGCTGAGGCACTGACCTTAGGAGAAAGAGAATGAGGAGAAGTTGCCTTTTTGGTGACTTCTCTTTCAGTTTGTGCTGAAATAGGAGTACCTCTCTTAACTATGGCTATGGGAGGTTCCTTGTTCTTCTCCTTGGGGTTTTCAAGAGGTTTTCTTGGATTCTGAGATTGGGATCGAGTGAAGACAGCAAATGACTGACCATCTGGCACACATTCATCTTCTTCGTATTCCAAATACCCAATCTGGAGTCACCAGCCGAATCGTCATAAGACTCATCGGCATATCCTGAAGCTTCAAAAGCCTCGGGAGAATCTTGTTCTTCTAGTTCTTCCTCTTCTTCAACTATTTCTACTACCGCATTAACAGGAGGAGCTTTGATTGCTAGCCTCGGTTGAGCGGGAGTTAATCGCGGCCTATCCCTTACGGGCACACCATTGTTGTTTATTGAAATTCCGTCTAGGATATCCCGATACGGAACATTGCTCACTGTCTTTGAGACATTTGCTTTTTAAAGCAATCAAATCATTAGCCATTTTTTGAAACATAGGATCAGTATTACCTTGGGAAGAACCTTGATTTTTAGCCTTGGGTACATCTTTCCTGATCCTTCCGGCCAAAATGAGATCATCCTCTATTTGAATAGTTGTTGGTGAGCGATAGCCAAATGCAGGATAACCGACCTTCTTAATAAAAAGCTCACATCGGGAGGCTGAGCATTAATGAAGAAGCATTTCTAATTTTCGGAGTTGTACACTATTTCTCTCAGAATCTTTCGGATCAGCTTATTAAACTTTGCCACAAAGGTCCGCATGGGTTCATGCGATTCCTTCTTCATATGAGTAAGTTGAGCTAACAAAGCATGAGAATCTTCAGCTGGTTTGAAACGTGCTTCGAATTTGGTCCTCATGGTAGCCCAGTTTGTGATGCATGCATTCGGAAGGTGATAAAACCATTCGGCTTCTGCACCATGTGCAATGTTTCAACGAAAGTCAATAGAGACATCTTCGTGAGCTACTCGAGGACACGCATGCTACTGAAGAAAGATGCAATGTGTTCATCGAGGATCTTGCTTCCCATCCCCATTGAACTTGGGAATGTTTTTACGTGATCCATGTGGTAACTCGTGCAATGGTGGAGTTAAAGAAAGAGGACCAATAACTTTGCACCCCAAGGCACAGTTGTCTTGCCATCCTTCGAAAAGAGTGCGTATGGGGATCGAGTGTGATCAAGAGAAGAACAACGCATGACAAGTTGCGAGATGCTTCTCGTTCTACAGGGACCCGGTTTCTCCGAATAGGCGAAGAACTTCTGGTTCGGTTAGAAATAATGTTGTTGGGGGAAAGACTGAAATTGTGTCGTTGTAGCAATTCAAAGAGTGGATCAACTTCACCCTGGGCTCGGCGGGACCGAGTAAGATCTTTCCGGCCAGTTTGAACCGGAAAGAGATCTTGTTGAAAATAAGGCAAATACGGAGTCGCCAGACACCAAGAGGATAAGCTTTATACTATAAATCCGTATTCCCCAGCGGAGTCGCCAAAAACTATTGGTTGGATATTTTGTCAATCCAAAATATGAGGTTCAACCACAGTATATGGGATTAAATCCCTCCTCAAAGACAGGTGAGGCTGCCTGCTTATTACTAATCTAAAACACAACAAAAACAATATATACAATATTCACACTAATCTAACCATTGGGGTTGGGATAGAATCCCGAAATCCACATCCACACGTGTGATGCGAAGATGTTATTTTTGTAAATGGACTGGGTAGGAAATTATTACAATGAAAGAAACACAATGGAAAGGAAATGAGAGAAACGTATTTTCTTTCGAGTAAACACAGAGCACGAAATAATCATATGAGCTTTAGATCATAAATATAATGTCTGAAATGATTAGAAACACTAAGATGCTAAACAAAGAATAGCTTAAGATTATGAACGTAAGAACAATGTCTTAAGAAAGATATATCCCACAACACAAAGTTTGCAAAATAATATCAACTCCTATTCTTCAAAATGATTAAAAGAAAACACAAAGTTTTTCTTCTTTCCAATAGCTCCCAATATTCCAAAAATCTCACCCTTTGGAATGCATAAGCATCCCTTATTTATAATAAAAGGAGTAGAGAGAAAATAGGATAAATCCTAGAAAATAGTGTTCTTTAAAAGAGTTCTATTTTGCTTGACTCTCACGCATGCGGAGACCAAGTCAAAATATGATTTCCTAAAAAATGTGAAACAGAAATGAAAAAGACATGTCAATTTCAAGATTGAAATGACATGAAACATCGGACTTAATCTGAATCGTCATCTTTTGCTCCTTCATCTTTCTCTTCCTCAAAGAGCTGTTTGTTCTGAAATTCTTGGAACTTCCGAATTATGCCTTGCATTTCATTTTCGTCAGGCGCAGTGGAATGATCATTCAAAACTTCGCAGGTTTCATGAGTATCACTGGCACTTCCGGGAAGCTTTTTCAGTCTTTTGCTGAGCTTTCTCAAGACCTCCAAAGAATGTTCAATCTTTACAAACCTGTCGATGATTTCAATACCAAATCCGTGAGTTGGTTCATGCTGAATAGATTCTTGGATTTGTTTGAAAAGATCATCGGCTGATAGGATGCCTGAGTTTCCAACTGACACTTTCACACAGATTTTTAACAGTTCTTCCTCCAGGTCGCTCTTGCCATCGATCAACTGATCTCTTGATTCTCTCAATTTACCACAGGCTTCATTGAGAATCTTCACCCTGAACCTGATGGCTTTGGTCAGCTGGAAATGCTTATCCGCATGTGGGATGATGCCTTCTTCTACCAAGAGATGTGATGGCATTTGCTTTAATGCCTGGAGAGCTTCAAAATTCAAATCAAGATGTCCAATTTCTTGGGAGAAATCATCGTCCATCTTCTCTCCATCACTCTGAATGTTCCCCAAAGATTGATAGACTTCCACGACATCTTGAATCACTTCCTTCCCCTGTTGGAGCAGCCTTTGGATCCATTCATCGACCACCCTTCCTTTTTTATTAATCTTCTCAATCGTAGGCACTGATGAGAAATCGAATCCGACAAGGATGACGAAGAAGATGGTATGGATTCAAGGGGTTTTGAGAGCTTAAGCAAAACCTCAGTCAACTGCTCCACCTTTCCTTTAAGCTCATCTCTGTTGTCTTTTGTTTCTTTCAACTTCTGGCACAGCACGTTTGTGGCATCCCGTGCATCCTGTTGTGCTCCTTCCGTTGTCACCTCTCCTAGAGCCACCCTGGTTATCTGATAATCAGAGGCTGTTATGTCCTCTTTGGTTTTGTCAGTCGCAGGAGTGCGATCTCTGCAAACTTATGCCCCGAAGCGTCCACCAAAACCCTTGAAACTATTTTGGGTTTCTTGGCTGATTTAGCAGTAGAGGCCTTGAGTGAGCTAAAATCAAAGGCTGGTATGGGTACAATCACCTTCCTCTTCCTCGGAGTTTGCTCGAGTAGCCATTGAGGCATGTCAGAGGGAGTTGCCACTATTGTAGGAGCTGGTATCATACTTTCAGGAGGGGAGAGATCCAATGGCGAAGTGGGAACAGTTACCAATGTGGTAGCAGATTCAATAAAAAGAGGCACAGGAGGGGGCATGTTGGTGATTACTTTGGTACCAGCAGAGAGAGGTGAGAGTCCAGAGAAAATGCTGGCCATGATTGAAGAAGTCGATGGGGAATGAGGAGGTAGAAGTGGTTGTGAGGGATGAAGCGCAGATCCAGACTCCAAGGTCTGGGATGCAAGAGATAAGGTCTCCTCAGTTGGGCAATCAACAAATGGTGAAACCAGAGGCTGGCTTCCTTCTCCTTCCAAAGAAATTTCTCCTATTTCTGGTGGTGTTGGTGATTCTGGCACATTCACCGTTTCAACTGGAGAAATAATTGAAGAGATTTCTCTTTCTTTTCTCTTTTTGACAAACTTGACCTTTATAGGCCCCTTAGAAGATCTTTTGTCCTTTCCCTTTTTGGAGGGCCCCGCCTCTGAAGCAGCCAACTTTGAAAAATTATCATCTTTAAAACTCATCCCCCAAGAGGCGAGCCATGCTTTGGTGCGTGCAAGAATCAGAGCTGACCTATCTGTAATGGAGGCTTTTTCACTGATTGACCAATCAATAGGTGGGAAAACATATTGATCTTCATTCAGTCCATCATAGGAAAGGTCCAGAACACTTTCATTATCGCTAGTACCTTCTGGTAAGTTAGCAAGCTCAAGTGTTTGAATCTCAGCAAGTGTCAATCTGCTATGATCTTTTCTTCAGACAACAACCTCATCACGTAGATCAATCCAGATGTCTTCTATGCTTGGTCTATGCAGGTGCAGAGTTCCATACGCCCTGAGGACTCCTCAAATATCAAACCCGTCTCGGGGCTTCATGTGCTTCTTCAACTTATCCTGAAGCTCATGGACAACATTCTTGGCTTTTACCACTGTCGAACAAGTATACCTTCCAATCAAAATTGGGAAAGATACAACGGCCTTATGCTTACTCTGTTGGAACTTATGAAAATCCAACAATTGCTACCAACTCCATCAAGATTAATTTGTCCCACGGATATTGGGGGCGGGACGGAAAGGATCCCTGGGTACATGACTTCAAGATATGTGAACTTCTTAAATTGCAAGAAGACACAACCCCATTTTGAAACCTCAGCCCATGCTTCATCAGATACTCTTGTTTTCCTCAGTTCGGGATTTAACCTGTAGATGTTCTCGTAAAAGAAGGCATCGTTTACCCTTCTGAATTGGTCTTGAGACCCTTTTCTTGTCAGCTGAGGGAAATACTGATAAATATGTTCTACTGTCTTGTTTCCCTTGGTGTCCAACCCGAGATAGTTCCTCATACCGGCCACTGCATAGGTGACATACGAGGACATGTAAAATTTTCCTGTAGACAGGACTGTTGTCATTTGAGAATCTATCTCATTGCTGATGAGAGTGCCCCAATCAATTCCTTGTTGACTCTTCTTAAGAGTGATCATGAACTGATACATCCACCCTTGGAAAACATTTGATTCGGGAAAACCAAAAACTGACTCAACAGAGTGATGATATCATTGATTTCCTGAATGAAATCACTTCTGGGAACAAGTCTTGGGAACCTGGAAACAACCGGTTTGGCTTTGATTAGGAACTTCTTATTCACGTGCTTGATGCAATCCTCCTGATCATTGTCCCAAGATTTTTGGGCTGACTTGAGATCCATATCTCCATATTCTTCAAAATTAGGCAGCTTAAGAAGGTCATCAAAGTAACCTCCATCCAATTTGATCACAACTTCTCCCGCCTGGTTTTTCACAGAGCGAGAAGCAGAGTCATAATTTGAAGCACAGGCCAAGATGAACTCGGGGCACTGAGCGGACATAGGGAAGCCTGCCACAAGAGGTAGGCCACTGTCGACTATCGATTTCATCCATGGAGTTTGAGAAGGGCTCTTGACCCTATTCCAGAAATCCTCCATGTCTACGTTTCCGAGCTCTGTATCTCGGATGTCGAAATTACAGTCAATATATGATGGAGACTCCACCTTCCTGAATTTGTATTTCATCCTCCCTGACTTTTCAGTCTTTTCTTGAGATGGACCAGGATCCGACATGAGGAATTTCGAGGAGAGAGTGTTGGATCCCGAAGATGTTAAACACTATGCCGAAACCCGACACACTGAGAAGGATGCCGGAGAGTTCGGAAAACCCGACACACTGAGAAGGATGTCGGAGAGTTCGGAAAACCCAACATAGGAGAAGGATGCCGGAGAGTTCGGAAAACCCGACACACTGAGAAGGATGCCGGAGAGTTCGGAAAACCCGACACACTGAGAAGGATGCCGGAGAGTTCGGAAAACCTGACACACTGAACTTTTCCAATATACTGCAGTTTCCTTTACCATTTATATCCCAAACATATCATTAATTACAACAACATTCTGGGGAATAAAACCAAGTGATAATTCCGAAGAGATAACCTTAAAAACAAAAACCCGATAAAGAAAACAACCCCAAAATGAAAAAGATAAAAACCCCACAAACCTGATAAGAAACTGGGAAGAATTCCTTACATAATTAATTCACAAAAACCATGAACAAAGAATGAAGAGAAAAATACCTTCAACCAGGGCAAGGAAAGATCAAAAATCGAGCAATGCAATCGGGCACAGGCGAGTTTCGGGTTTCGGGGTTGAAGAAGCATGCGTGAAAATCCACGAAGTAAAAATACGTCCGGTAAAAATGACGTGGAAATCTGAATATATATAAGAAAATTCACATTTAATACACTTCAGTTGACACGTGCCAACTACCCGACAACTCGGCATTAATGCCATGTCAGCATGCTCGGGAGATCAAAACCCGACACAAAGGTGTTTAGAGCAATTCGGGTTTCGGGTTGCGGGAAACAATCGACATGAAGCATGATGCTTAGATGCTTCAAAGTTCCGAAAACCCGACATGAAGGACTTAGGAAATTCAGGTTTCGGGTTGCGGGAAACAATCGACATGAAGCATGATGCTTAGATGCTTCAAAGTTCGAGAACCTGAAATGAAGGACTTAGGCAATTCGGGTTTCGGGTTGTAGGAAACAATCGACATGAAGCATGATCGTTTTTGAAGGCATAAATGATCCTCGGAGGGTCCACAAACCTGACTCGCCTTACTTGATGCGGGTTTCGGGTTTCGGGAACACAAGACATGAAACATCTAAAACACATGTTGTCCTGTTGTGAAACCCGAAAACCCGATTATCTCTCATAAAGGTAATTTTGCAAAACCAGCTTAAAAATTTCGTAGGGTTATCTGATTTTTTTGGCGTAAACTAAAATCGTGATAACACACTTGGAGCATACAAGAAGTGTTTTACTGGGTTTGAATGTGAATCTGTAGTACTGGCAACATGAATCGATTCCCGATGAAGGGCATCATTTATGTTGGTGTTGTTGATGGGCAGGACAAATATGACTTCAAATATGTGTGCACATGGGTCAAATTGAACTAAGCCCACCGCAATGTGAATCAGATCCTAGAAATGGAACCATTTATGTTGGTGTTGTTGGTGGGTCAAATATATATGAATGGGAAGCGATTAAAAAATTAGTCTTGTTATTGCATTCTTTATCCCCGCAAGAATGGCACCATTTATGTTGGTGTTGTTGATTGGCTTGAGAGATATGAATTCAAATTTGTGTGCACATGGGTCAAATTGAACTAAGTCCCCGCAACATGAATTAGATCCCCAGAGCTGGCGACACCATTTATCTTGGTGTTGTTTATGGGCCAGCATGATATGAGTTCAAATATGTGTGCACATGGGTCAAATTAAACTAAGCCTTAGAACGTGAATCGGATCCCAGCAATGATGCCATTTATGTTAGTACCCAAATTTAACCTCCTTCAAAGATTAAGCAGCATCATGGATTAAACAGGACACTCACACGCAGATAGAAAATCATGTATGTCATTTTATAGCCGGGGAAGAAATCTATATGATTTGTTGGCACTCAAGCTCGAAGGGAGTGGGTAGCTCATTCAAAAGGATTGTGATATATACTCACTATTTTAGGTTGTGCCTTTCAACCAAGGTAAGAGAACCTATTTTGTAACGTCTTGTTTGTTGAATAATAATGAGAAATCCTTCTTTTGCATAAATTTTATAAAGAGGACCTTGGGAAAGTATGATCAACACACCGATCCTCGACTCTCATGAGTAGTCACTTCCCGGATCATGGAGAGAATTGCACAAGGTAAAGGTTACTAAATACATTTGAGACCATAATTGCACCTACATGTTTTTGGTAACATAGATTATGCATTTGTGTACACACATGACAAACATGGGTATTATGAGTAGGATTGTTTGTTATTAAATGATTTTTTTTGGGAGGTTGGGTAGGGTGAAACTAGATTCACGGTCCTTGAGGAACCTTGCAAAATGGAAAGTAAGACAAACGAGAATGGCACATAACTTGACTAAAATGCTTCTTCAAGTAGAATATGTGCTTGAATGGAGGGCCAAATTAGCACTCTTTCACACAATATCTGAGATTCTATCATGAAATATCGAGTTAGAAAACCCAACAAAGCATCAAGATTTGAGTCAAATCACACCTAAGGTACACCCAAAGGATTACTGGACAATCTCTATCAACGAGATGAGAGAAAAGTGATTTTAAATCGTTTATTCCAATCCCAAATGAAAGCTCCTCTAAGGAATGGAATTGTAGATGCCACTAAACTATCACAAGGATTGAGGCCTATGTGATTGAATCATATTTTAATACAAGATTGCAATAGAAACAAGAAAAACTACTTGTAGACATTCAGAAATAAAACATACACTTTTTTCTCAAGACAACACAGAAATAACTCAAATTTGATTAAGTCTATTAGCAGGGGAAAGTTTCACAGAACAATCTCAGATCTCATCAATGGATTTACACTTGCAAACACCTTGACACAATAAAAATTAATACAAAAAGAAATAACCTAATTTCTCAGATGGATTCTCAAAATACAAGCTTAGTCAAATTTTCCTCTTGGGAACTTTCTTCGACCTCTAGCACTCGACCTCCAACTTCCAACCTCCAACCATTTGCACAAAAATTTCTTCCATTTATAACATTTACAACACAGCCCCTTCCTTCTAAAATACAAAAACTTTAAATGCACCAAAGTGCTTTCGCCATGATTCTTTCGTGATTCACAAAATTAGATCTGTAAAAGTTTGCAAGTGCTCGAGGGGGAAGATCTCATCTAATATCCCCCGCATTCACTTATTTCTTTGGTATCTCACTCCTTCAATTTCCCAACCAATTCCTCCCATAGTACATCTAATCTGGCCTCTTGCGTGTGCGGAGAACAAAACAAAAATCTGATCGAGCCCTAGAGAAAGACAATTTTAATGGCAAAATACATCTCCAGTTTCTCCACGAAACTCTAGATATCAAAATTAAATTTCCCCTCATTTTGGCATGTAGAAAATAACAAGAAATCATGAATACTCGTGCTTCCAAGAGTTTTACAGAAAAATGGGGGAAAATCGGACTTTAACACTCGGATATGTCGTTGATTTTTTATTTGAATGTGCATCATGCACGTGGAAGATTCAAAAATGGGATCGGGGCTCCTTTTGACCTTTTTCTATGCCCTTTTGAAAAATGTTAAAATTTTACATTTTACTCTACACCTCCACTCTGAAACGTGGACTCGACACGTGTCCTAAGGTTGGTCCCAAGAGAAACACGAAAAATTATGCCATTTCACCCTTTTTTTGGAAAAGGAAATTTTTCCAAGTTTTCCTGCAGCTCCACCCTTCCGCCAGTCTCTAATGTGGGTCCCAGCGGAACCCCGGGTCCTTTTATGCCTTTAACTCCGTTTCCCTCAAAGAGAATATTTTCACTTTTCCTCTGAAGGCTCGTGCCTCCACCCGTTGACTGGAGCAAGCCTTGACCTTTTCCATTAGGCTTACGTGCCATTTTTTTATATTTTAACCTTTATGAGGCAAAGAGGCAAAATTTTTATGTTTCCTCCATGGTCTGCTTCCCCACCCCTTATGAATTTTCAAACTTCCACATGTCACAATGGCGCACCTTGAGGAGGTCACTAAAATTTCAAACCTTGAATGAGCACAAGCTCAAGGTACATTTCCTTCTCTGGAAAATTTGTTTGAAGGCTTTAACATCAATGGAAGGTGCCACTTGTCAAGCTCCAAGGTAGTCTCCATTGGCCGTTGAAAATTCCAAGAAAATATGTAAAGCAAGTAGAGGCCTCCATGTGTCCTCATGGCACTTCTCTAAGATGGTGCACAATTTTAAGACTCGTGACAAGTGCAGGCTCACCACATGTCCCTGTTCCACCAAACCATATCCAGCTACATAAAAATTTGTCTAAGTTTGGGGAAAGCAGCGGAAACTTCCACGTGTCCTCTCAGCGCTACTCCAAGGTAAAACCCAAAAGTAGATCTTCAAATGAGCGCCATTCCTCCACGTGTCCCGGACTTCCAATAACTTTTGAAAAGAAACTAACTATGGGAAACCTAGCGGAAGCCTCCACGTGTCCTCCCGATGCTATAGGAGTTTTAGAGTGGAGGTATAGGTTGAATACCCAATTATAAGTGCTCATCTAGAGCTAGTCTAAGTTATTATAGGCCAAATGAAGCATGAGAATGAGGTATAGAGCCATGTGAGCTCATGGAGGCATGAAAAGGTGTAATAAAATTTCTCAAAAGTGTGTTAGGGTCTTTTGGATAGGTTTCATGATGAGGTATGAGGTTCTTCTTGTCATACCCGTTACATCTATCTTTGATGTATAGATACTTTTTTCGGCTATAGGTGAAATTATGTTGGTTATCATGCTTGACTTTATGAAATTAGAATATAAATAGTATTTCTATTGTTTAAATCATGTTTATTTCATTACTGAGAAGGTTTATAATGATGACTTGATTTTATTTGGTAAGATTGCTTCTTGATTGATCTTATACTTATGTACTTAATTTTTCTTCTTCGCAATAGTGTGTAGTCGATTGATTTTATGAACTCGTAATGTTGACTAATTATAGGTAAACAAAGGTATATTTGATAATCGAGTCATAGACCCAGGATCTTATTTAAGTATTAGTTTAAAAATCCATTATACGACAACCGATCAGTTAATGTTGATTGGTTTGAAATATTATTTATAGTCATGTCTTATCGATAGAGAAATATACATACATGTATACACACACACACACACACACACACACACACACACATAGATATATATATATATGTATGTATGTATGTATGTATGTATGTATGTATGTATGAATGTACAAGAGAACACACACACAAAGATATATATATATATATATATATATATAAATGCTATTGCTTATGTTTTAATATGGTTGTAGAGAATTTAATAAGGTCAAGTTGTTTTAAAAATTGCTAAAGCAATGTTTGGGAGGGTCGCAACCCGACCGACCCCGCACCTAAGCTCGTATTGAGTTGTTTACTTACTTGTCACCCGAACAACGCTTTGAATCGGAGAAGGCACATTGGTTAATGTTTTGGAAATGAAAGTTTATGGTTTTGATTTTTTTATCCTGACCGAGTTGGATGGTGGATAAATCGCCAAAATGGAAGGTAAAGATGTTTAGGAAGTTAGTGGAAGTGTCAAAGTTGGTAGATGATGGAATGCAAGGGAAATAGAGATGAGTTAGGGAGAAGCTTATGCAGGTTTCATTAAATGAATTTATTATTGATCCGTAGCCCTCGAGAGAAGCGAGAAACTTTTCGTGCAAGATACTACCAAGCTAAGTGGTTATTTGGTGATTCATTTTTTATGTTGGTATTTTCAACATTTGTGTGAGCTATGCATGCAAAATTATCATGGCTAATTTTGGGTGATCTATTATGGAACTTGCATGTCAATTTTTACTCCATTTAGTTTATGAGGAAATAAATAAGGCCAAGATATGGATTTATTTGACCTCCTGTTTTGATTTGAAGTTATTATTCTGTCTTATTTTTCAAGTGAGCTTTGGAATATTTCTGGGAAGAAGAGGAAGCAGAATCGATCTTCTACAAACATATTACAGTTTGATATTGTATCAATATTATTATGCTCCACACTAACTCAATATTATTTCAACACAATACAAATATATGGATAACATCCTATAATTTACGATATTATTATTACCTATAATATCTCCCAATCCCCTATATACGTGAGTTAGTTGAACATCTCCACTCACATAAAAATTAATCTAATAACAACCTCCTTATATACATTATTCTTACTAACATTAATATTACTGACAATATGTACACACTATATTTCCTAACATTCACCCCTTAGTGTGAACATGGGAGAAAAACAATCACACTTTTGTCGCATCTTGTTGCCTCATGGTGTGCTCATGATCTTGATGGTTTTTCAGGACAACCAACAACCTCAACAAGGATGGTTTTACTGGAGAACCAACAACGTCAACAAGGATAGTTTCTGAGACAACCAACAACTTCAACAGAGGATGGTTTTAAAATACAACCATCAACCAAAATATCATGATGTTGCTTTTCCTTGTGCTTTTGTCTTCCCACTATGTTTTTTCTTCAGGGACTTATGAAGGAAACACTTCTCACTTTATACAAATTGAAAAGATAGAAAATTGAAAATGGAACATTAAGACCATGTTCCCCCACCCCCCTCAATTTGAACATTTCACTTATTTAATACATAATAGGAACACAAAAATAAAATCACACTATACACAACTAAAATCATATGTAACTTTGAAAAGAATACAAACTCACACACACATAATTCCACCATAGCTTTATGCAGCCCCATCGTTGGTGACTCGACGAGAGATTGTTCATTGACCTCTAACCTCCGATTCCTCCATCCTCCAAAGTGTCATACGTGATTGTTAACTCAAGAAATGCAAACATGAAGCGAGATCCATTTACATATTGAGCCTATTCTTTTCTTCCTCCCGCAATGTGAAACACGTTATTTTTAAGACGTCGTAACACCTTGAAAATGTGTCTATAAGGCAAGTTATTTTATTTAACACACTTTTTATATTGACACGACTTTCGACAATAACTCACAAATTTGACGATACTTTTGACTTTGTGATGCACATGACTTTATGGTTTGACTAATCATATGACACAAATTGACTCACTGTGATTGACTCTTTTGATAGACACAGAAGGAACTTTATAAAAACGAGAACTTATAATAAATAAATCACACCTTTTAAAAAAAAAAGACTCATTACACGCATGTAACTCAAATTTACAAAACTAAACACGCTGACTTAAACAATGAAATCAATAAATATTTTACACTAAAACAACAAACTTATAAGTCTAAAATAATACACCTAAATGACTATAACAACTTTAATCTAAAACTATATAACCAACATGATATATAAAAATTTGACTAACTCGTGCTAGTTTATATTTCCACACCTTTCGACCAAATTCTTTCCACACTTAGTCATGATGTCTCAGTATTGCATTTAGCATGGAATAGAACAAAGACCTTTTTGTATTGAACAAAACCACCGACCTTTACAAAATGAAATAGTGATCAAGAATGAACTGAAGGATTGGATCTTCTTTACTTTTCTGTCATGACTTGATTTGTAGAATATGGAGGACATCATTTGCACCATTTGATCATGACCAATATCCAAACACCAAACCCAATGTAGAAAATGTGAGCTAATATGTGATACAATTCTTGTAGAGAGTGTATGTAGTTTTGGGATCTTACTGATTCAGTTTCTTAACAGTACATCCTTCCAACTTAGCTCTGGATAAGTAGGACTCACAGTTATATAGGCGATTGTTGATTGGAGAAAAACTATCCCTACATGAGAATTGACTGGATGAAAAATGACACGACAAATGCATACGTTGGTTTTTCAAATTGTAGATCGGTCTGACAAGAGGAGATCACATCTCATACAAATGTCCAGTATTGAGCATCCATTGCCAACGCCTATGTTACCAATATGTGTATAGATTTTTATGAATGGAGTCCAACTGGATCGTGTTTGTTAGAAACCAAAAGAGTGTAGGTTGAACATTCCACAAATCACAATACAAAAACACTTCTACTGGTACTGCTATATTGACTGCAAATACATATATTGAACGCCCTTGTACATCACAATACAATATGGTTCTACTAATATGCGCAGAGATTAAATCCACAGAAAATTTGAATCGAAATCCCCGAACCGCACATATATTAATACATTGAAGACTAAAACATAATAATAAAATACGTGGTCATTCAAACTTCTAACTAACAGCGCATGCCAACGGAGCTAATATAATAATAAAATATTTGAAATCTCTCTAGATTCTCATTTTTCATAGACATAAGATCATAAAATGCTCTGATACCAAATCTAGAAAATTGTACAGATTTTCAACATAATAAAAAATAATAATATCAATATTATTATGCTCCACACTAACTCAGTATTACTTCCAACACAATACAAATATATAGGATAACATCCTATAATTTACGAGATTATTCTTACCTATAATATCTCCCAATCTCCTATATACGTGAGTTAGTTGAACAACTCCACTCACATAAAAAAATAATATAATAACAACTTCCTTATATGCATTTTTGTTACTATCAATAATATTACTAACAATATGTATGTAATATAATTCCTAACAATTTTGACTCCAGTTAGTTTATGAGGAAATAAATAAGGCCAAGATATGGATTTATTTGACCTCCTATTTCGATTTGAAGTCATTATTCGAGTCTTATTTTTCATGTGAGATTTGAAATATTTCTCGAATAAGAGGAAGCGAGAATCAGTCTTCTACAAACATATTACAGGCTTGAAATTTCCTCCCGCTCATATTTATCATTTATAACATTTAGATATCTTAATAATGCATTCGAGTTTAGGTGCTTCTATTTTAGCATTGATGAATGTTATTATGCATTTGATTTTAAGGTTGTGTATATCTATTTGATTATATAATTAAATATGTATATTACTTTAACCCTTGAAAGGTCGAGCTATATACAAGCCGAGATGTTGGCAATGTTCTTCTTCTTCGAATTTTGAGACAACTACGAAGCTAAGGAGATAACCACTAAAGCCTAGAAGAAGTTGCACAAAAAGGATGAGACTGTGATTATAAGAAAAAAGTCGCGAATAACATAGGAAATCCTCTAAAGACTATAGAGAGCCAAGAAAAAAGGAGGAAACCCATGGCATACTGAGAAATCCACTACATATGGGAAAAATCCGCGTTACTCAGTAGGAAGCCGACATAAAGCTATGGATTGAAGACAAGTGAGAATAGTACGAAACATAAGCTGAAAAAGGCATGAATCAAAATAAGTTACTTTTGGGATGTCATATATTTTGTATATTTATTGTAATTAATCCATTGTATAAGGGCACGTCACAAGAAATGAATATGTGAGTGCCATATTGAGAGAATTGTATAAGGAATGAATTGTATGAGATAAAATGAGAAGGATATGAATGTAATTGAGGCTAATGTAATGATTCCTAATAAATGAATAAATATTCAAGTTTCAGATGAAATTTGTTATGTGTTTTCTCTTTCCATTAGCATTTTAGCTCCATTTACTTTTCCCACTTAAATCCTTAACTTAAGGTCAAACATCATAAATCCCACACTGTTGTCGGGGTTTTAGGTCAAAATTTGGTGTTGAGCCCAGTCCAAGCTAACTAATATCTATAGGAGGGTAGAGAGAGGAAGGTGTGAGAAAAATGTTGTATTTATTTCAAAAGGAAGGAGAGACAGTTAAGGAATTTGATCAAAGATTCAAGAATATAGTGCAAAATTAGATGAACCACCAAATGAGAAAAAGAGAATTGAGTTATTTATTTTGGTATTGTTACCTTATATAAGATTATTAATTGAGGGAAAAGAGTTCCTAACACTCATTGAAGTAGTGGGCATCAAAACTAGAAGCAGAACCATGGAGGAGAGAGTGTGAAATAGTATTAAAATCTGGAGAAGTTACAGAATGAATTAAGGAAACTAAGATAAAAACTTGATCAAAGTAATGAAAGAGGATACCTTTGGAGTTATCAAAGAGGTAATGGATATCATGAAATATTTTAGAGATATAATGAAAGAGGATATTATAGAGGATACCATGGGAGGTATGGAGGAAATAACCATAATAAGAGAAAATTTTGTCATTATTATGGAGGAAATAACTACAATAAAGGATGGGATGGAAAATATCAAAAATACAGATAACATGGTCAATGGAGAAGGTCAATAACATGTTATTGGCATGGAAAAAATGGACATATACTATGGAATTGTGAGAAGAAGATACATATTTGAAAGAGAGTTTACAAAGAGGAAGGGACACAAATAGAAAAGGAGACCAAAATAATAGAACCATTTGAGAAATATGCATCCATGGAATTAGCCAAACCATAACAAGAAAAATCATGGCAAGTAAATAAGAATCATATGGAAGATAAAATAGAAAACAAAAAATGAAAAAAGAAGAGACAAGGAAGTTAAGTAATAAGGGAGAAAATGAAACTATGACATTGTGTGAGGATGTTACAAAATAAGGGAGGAAAAGGTAGAGAAAGGAAAATAAAGAAAAATAAGCCAAACCACGAGGAAATAGAAACATAAAAGGTGATAAATGAGAATAAGAAAAGTATAATTAGGTCAAAATATGGTATAATAGAAAATGAACAAGATGGAACAAAGAAGGATGAGGATTATTATGATAAAGTACTAGTAAACGTGTCAGATATGTGATAAGGATACAACTAGATGATAATGGAGAAGATGAATCATTCAATTTTTCGAAGGACACACAAGTATACTAGAATAGAGGTACCAAGACAAAATCCTTGAGGAATGGAGGACTAGAAAAGAACACATACCAAGGAAAAACAAGATAATCAGGCTACCTCAATGTTGAATAGCAAAAAATAATCTAAATATTGGGTGCACAAATATAGGGCGCTGAAAGCGCGTGGCGCTATAATAGGATTGAAGCACCCAGGATCAGGACTTAGCTATTTTGTGGATAAGGGCTATTTTTGGAGATAACGTGTGGAGAACACATAGAGATGAATACTTGCGCTCCACGCAATGGTATTTTGGGAACAAGTGGCAGATAAGAGTCATGCATAGGTTAAGCTAATAATAGGATTTCTACTTGGATTTAACTAAAGGAAATCTATTGTTAGAGAACTTGCATGTTGTGCATACTATTGTAAAGGAACATGGCTATTATTAGCATGTGACCTATTTTGATAAGTGCATGGGTGGTGAAGGGAAAGTCCCCACCCCTACAAATATATATTGAACTGTGTAGTTTAGTAGTAATGAATTATTGTAGAGTTGTGTTACGGGTTTTGACACGCACATGAATCTTGGAGATACTTTATAGTGTATAAAGCTTCTGTGTGTTACAATATTTATGAAATGGAATATATTGGCTAGATTATGGTGTTAGACATGACTGAATGTGGTTCTTATATGATTAATCTTATCTTAGTTATTTTTTAATTCATTGATTATGTTTTCTAAGATATAATCTGAATTATGAACTGTGGATTGCTTATGAATGGTAATGAATCTAAATATGTTGAAACATCATCATGCTAACATCCTATAAAAGTAACTCTAAAGAGGGACTGGTACCTTCGTGCACTTGTTAGTGCTCAACTCGAGGTTGAGTTATGTGCCGCTGCTTTGCCCGAGTTATTCACAGTAAATTCTAGGGTGCATCAATGGTTTCGTTGTTGGGACCTCTTTATCAGCCGATTTTAGGATGTTTCATGATGAAGACATACTGGTTGACCTTGGAAAATGTTGAAGAGTGGATAAGAGATCTGGAAGAAGAATACGCTTGAGAGATTCAACATCGGATCTGCGTTTGACACGTGCGTGTGGGTTGAGCAGAACTTGTATGACTATTTATACGAGAGTTTTTTTGTTAACTTTATGATAGAGCTATATGAGTGGCTGGTTGCTAATGCATCTAAAAGGAATTGACGGTTTCAAAACTTATTTGGACGTAGGAAGAATTTCAGGCCCTCTACGATGTTGAACTAATTTGGACACACGCTGTGAATGCTTGGTTCTATGGTGTTTTGAATAGATATATTTTGGGATACTCAATTTCTAATTATTCTTTCCCAAAGGTAGCTAAATTTCTTTTTAAATTTATACTGTGAGGAACCTATATTCAAGGAATTCAACTAGCGATTAAGATCTTATTGGTAACCTTGAATTTGGAAGAGAAACCAATGAATGGCTAAGCCCCACCACGCACAAAAGGCGGGAGTAGATTTGGTGAAATATGGCAGACTTGGCGACTGAGAGACAAAGAGAAGAAAGGTGGCTCAAGTTCAATGAGGTACGTGAGAGGGATTTAGCAAAGTTGCACGATGTTGCTAAGCGAGATGTTTTTAAGGAAAGAGATCGCTCATGAAGGATTTTGAATTCACGCAGAGGAAACAGAGCTAGAGAACCCTCCTTAGTGTCTTATGAGAGTGCGCCAGCATAGATGACATGCGACACAATTGTGCATCTGAATCTACCTAGAGACCTAGCCCTACCCACTTGAATTTCTAGTTTCTAGTACAACCAGTAGTTAGCAAACTTGTTTGGGAATTAAACTAGGAAGAGGTGGAGTTAACTTATCAGCAAGAACATGAGTGAATAAAATAAAAAAAAATTTCATGTCTAGGAAAACATCTTCCTTTTTATTTGGGGACCTTTTGGAGGTACTTGTTCAGGTGCATCGTTGGCATAGAATACATGCACTCAAAACTTTGGACTCACCTCTGGAAGTAGTACCACTTCTCAGATGGTTGGAGTTCAGTTCAGTACTACTGTTGGGGCATAGGGTAGTGCATCCTCTAGTTCAATCCCTGCTACATGTGGGGATCGGGGGCATAGGTGTCTCTAGATATGGTGGATCTAGAGGTAGAGGAAACAAAGGAGGTTCTGGATTAGGTGGGCATTGTCCTCACCAACCCCAGAATATCTACATGGAGATGTTACTTGTGTATTCTAAAATATAAGGGAATAGAAGATGTTGTTGAGCATGTGTATATGTGTGAGATATTGTGGCGTGCAAAAGGGATCGCGGCTTTTGAGCGTAAGACAAATCAGTTTGTAACCACGTTGCAGGGATGTGCTCACTATTGGTACAAGAATTCTAACCTTGATCAGAATTATGTGGATTATACAATGTTACGGAATGCTTCCCTTAAGGAATTTTATATCCTTGAGTTCAAGAAGAAAATTATAAGCGTGCTCAAAGATATTAAGCAGGGCACTACTGAGAGTGTTCGGGAATATGATTCCCATTTCAAAACACTTTTGTCTAAACTTTTTTATGATATCCATGCAAGCCAACATGCACAATGGTTTGTCGGAGGCTTGATCATACCTTTTAGGAGGATGTTGTCATATAAGAAATATATGGATCTACACAAAGCACTTTTTCGACGTACTCTGAAAGTCAAAGTATAGACACTGGAGTGAGCCCATTCCTAGAAGCTCAGATTGTCACAATGGAAAAGTAATTGGAAAAATTATCAATCAATTCAGCACATGAGATGCGCATGGGAGTGTGGTGTACAAATGTTGAAGTTGAAGGACACACTAAGAATAGTTGTTCTTAAAGATCAATGCACTCATTATTGTTGGACTGTGAGATATGTCATTTAGACCAAAATGCGAGCCAATGCCCACTATTGTAGTGCAATTTATAAGGAAGAACGTATCTTACTACTATAATATTTTCCATGTCCACCACTCACAATGCTTTGAATATTACAGATTGATTGATCATATCCATGATGCCATTTATATTGGTGTATGATAGATAGGAGTTCGAATAAATCTAAAGGTAAAAGTGAGCACCATGATCATGATCACACTCAAGGGCGTTACGATCAGAATGAAGGGTGTTTTGAAGGTGGTCATGGTAGAAGCCGAGGATACCATGTTGGATTGAGGGGTTGAGTCTGGGTGGTGGTAAACGAGGTGAGTTTCCTCATGGAAAATGTTATATGTGAGGATCTCCTCGACCACTATAGGCACAAATGTCCTCGGAATATTAAAAATTTTTACGGAAATAATCATAACTATGAAGAGTTCCTAGACTTATATGAGTAGCTTAGCAAGAAGCATAAATAGGAGAACAAGGGCACATGTATAGTTAGAATATATCATGCCATGGAAAACTCAAGGATGTCAAAGTTGGTACCAAAACCAAAGGTAGTACCTGTGAAGATTATTGCATGTGTTGAGGCTGCACGTGCCAGAGAAACGTTTCAACAGAAGCCTACCATTACTAAGTAGGAGGTTTTACATGCAAGATACCTAGATCCTACACATCATAAGGATGTTTATCAGGAGACCATGGAGGTGCTTAGAAGTCTTCAGGGTGAAATACAATGTTTAAAGGATCAGTCACAAAAGTTGGAGTAGAAAAAGGCAGCAGAGGTGTCCCAGTCAAAAGTTGATGATATGAAAGAGGTATGTAAGATGTTGTGCTAGGAGGATATTATTCTGTTACTAGGGAAATGGTTAAAAGGAAAAACTCCACACACAACTACTGAGAATGGATGGCAGATCCTGCACACTAATCTCCCTCCTCATAGCTTGGATTATAATAAAGAGATCACCCTAAATTCTGTTGTGGGTGGATGGATTTTGAGCAACATCTTGATTGATACGAGGCATGGAGGGTAAGTGCTGGGAAGTTGATGGACAAATATAGGGTCATCCGTGGACATCATATTGCAAATAACAACATAATATCAACTTGTAGGGATTATTAGCAATACATACACTCAAAATTAGATAAAATTATATTAATATGAATCGTAGAATCTGGAATCTAGTTTCTAAAATACTAATTTTTGTAAAAATTGGACAAGATTAGCTATATTAAACACTCAAAATTCAATGACTTGGTTTTTTTTAAAAACACCGATAAGATTATAGTCCATTTGCCCACAATTTGGATGACCAAAAATTGATATATATATTTTTCCTTTGGCGAGAAGTTATATGCCATTATCTATCTTGGGATGGATTTTATTTTGTATTTTTTTGAGTAATATTTTATTTTTTATGATTTTTTCCGTGAAAGTGGTATGAAAACATAAAGAAAACAAAGCACTTTCCGTTTGCCCGCCATAACTTCATCAAAAATTATTGAAATCAAATTTTTTTTTTTGAACATGTATATAATTTCACCACAGTTGGGATGGTATAAGTTTTATCACATTCTGATAAGTGAAACAAATTTTGCAGTCTTAAACGTAGACATAAACATTCACAGGAAAAAGTGTCTTAAAGACCTACTATTAGTAAAAAATTATAAAATGATATTTATCCTCTTCTATTCACTTTAAAATCAGTATTTCTACAAAGCTAATAGTCTCCCCTACGCAATGGTACCATTTTTATGACATAGTTTTTACTTTTCGGCATGGTTCAAGTCCGCGGAAGACTAAATTTGATGTTTTGTTGTTTTTAATGTAAAATTCAGGATTTGATGTCCACTTAATTGTCCCCCAACTTGGTGCACTTACCCTAGAAGTTAATGTAATTAATTTGGATACATGGGTGTAGATGGTAAGACCTCCATTACAACCATCCTCTAATGTAATTATTAGTGCAAAATCATAGGACCCCAGCATGTCTTAATATTTGCAATTTGATAATGAGACACCTGGTGTGATTTGCATAACATTGGATCATCTCTCAAGGTGTGGGACTTGCAAACTTGAGATGATCCTCCAGAGAAGGTTGGTTCCTCTTCCTAAACTAACTACCACAAGATACTCCAGTGCATACAAACTATTATAATCCTAATCTAATCTTCCAAGGAGATAGGGAGAGAGAAAAAACAAGAAAAAAATAGAGCCTACACTAAAGCGGTGATACACCAGAAAAGGAAGATGATGATCATAGATCCAACTACCTGAAATGGAGAGAGGTGAACAATGGAGAGGATACACCAGATGCATCACAGACCAAGGATAAGGTTCACACAGAGTACCATTTTAAAATGCTTAAACACGGCTCCCAAAACCTGTAGTAAACACCAGAAGCATGCAAAGAATATCTTACAATGAATAGAGGCAGGAAGAGATAACAAAATGAGTCAAGGATGGAAAAAATGCATCACAAAACATATTTTATTGCTCCAGAAGTTTACACAGTACATCATTATCGAGAAAGAGGCAACAAAAATTCCATTATAGAGCAAGGAAGGAGGTTTAAACTCCACATTTGACCCTGGGGAAGAAAGAGAGAGGTGGGAAGAGAGGAAAAATGACCAACAACAACAATGAGGTGGGATCTTACATTTATAGATCAAGCGAAGAGAAGATAATAAAAGAAGGAGAAAAATATGATTTGAAAAGCTCAACCACAAACAAGATCCCTGCAAATCCACCTGCAATCTTTCAAGCATGGTTCTCCATGATTTGGCGTGTTAGAGAAGGAAGGATAGGTGGATCGAATCAAATATGATCTGGTAAAGCAATCAGATCCCGTATTAATGGCTTGAAAGATGTATTCCCATTTTCACAAACTAAATCCTACTAAAAATGATATTTTATGCTTCCATGGCATAGAGGAGGTCGAGACCTTTCTAAAAAGTCTTCTCTTGCTCAAAACCGAGCTTCCAGTCAAAAGATATGATTGTCTGAAGATTCTATGCAAAAATGGCGAAACTACAATTTCTGCAAAGTGGATCCATTGCCCTATAACTACCACTTGCACTTTTTGCAAAAAAATTTAAAAATCATAAAATCTCACACAGCTCCACAGGATCAAAAATCACTTTTGGTGAAAAAACTCCTGGGCTTGAAATTCACTTTGCACCTTTAGCTCCGTGGGCTCAAATTGGAATTTGGCAAAAATCCCTCCGTGGCTCTGCAGCTCCAAAATTACACTTGTGCAAAAAGCTTCCGTGGGCCCAAAATTTAAATTGTGTCATTTTTGAGAAAGATGCAAAAATTTGAATATCCTCCGATGGCCCACTTTACCTCGGTTGAAAAAGGCCCGACACGTGGCTTTCCTTGGCATCGACATAGGTGCGGCTTACTTCATGACTTTACGCTTTTCCAACAAAAAGCCAAAAATCTCAAACTACCTCCTATTACCCGCCTTCCCACTTTGATTTGGAACATGGCCATGTGTCCCTTGCGGGCCTTAGGTATTTTTTCCTTCATTTTATCCGCGAGCTCGTGGGCTCACCATTGTAAATTGTGCTTTTTAGCACAAAAGCGCTAAGTGCCAAGATATCTCCCTAGGCCAGGCTGGTCCGAATTACAACTTGGGCAAAATTTCCTCCACGGCCCCGAAATTGCGCATTTACATTTTCCACTTTGACAAGGAAACCTTGTTGGGCCCACGGGTCGGCAATTGAAACTTGCACCTTTTGCACAAAATTCCACAGTGTTAAAGTATCTCCCATTGCTCCACCAGTCCACAATTTTCCCAAGGCAAAAATTCTTTCCAAGGCCCGCAGGCCCGCTTTTGGCAAAAAATCCTTCTTAGGCCCACCGGCCCATAACTTGCGAAATATGAGGAGTTAGAAGGACTTATTTATATTTTTGGAAAGGGGAAGAAATTTCCTACCTAATGAAGCTATCTCCATGAAACCTTTAGTGCTTGAAATATGTAAAAAATCAGATTGAAGCATTAAAGGAGGGAAAATGGGTCTAGTTAACCAAAAATAAGCATGAGCTTATTTTAGATAACATCCCCCTTTACAAATGCCTCTAGTCTTGTGAGTGGTATGGTGGCACAAATGTCAATGTTTGGCTCATCCCCGATTGGTGTCCATTCTAGGTCTTCATATGAAAACTGACTCTTTTCCTCTATTATCTCTTGGACATGAAGATGGATTATGCTCTACCATTTGGGTCTCCTTCCCATCCTAAAAATTATTACATGCAGTTTTGCATCGTAAATGAATCAATTATTTCATACTTTCCGAAATAAATTTTGAGTTGTGATTGATCATCATCAACATGAATACCATCTTAAAACATTGGAAGAATTTGAATTTTTGGCTAATTCAAAAGCCACTTGTATAAAATATAGTATTGAAATGAAAGGAAAACAACAATTTATAGGACTTCCTATTGCTTCCAGTGCACAAGCATATCACAATATGGTCATCTATAAATGTTACAAAGAATGTGACATAGTAAATATAATGTGACAAAGACTGTTACAAAATTAATATTATTTCAAATACATTTATTTAATGTTGAGAGAAACTTCCATAAAAAATATTAAAATTAAACCTTTAAATATAATTCACATTGTATAATAATATATTTTATGGTGCTTATTTTATTTCTAAAATAATATTTTTCAAAACCGATGTATATAATATAGAAATTATTACATTTAGGTTAAAAAAAAACTAACAAAACAAAAACATATTTATTTAAAATAGAAGTTACAAATTTGAAAATAATAAGAATTAAACAACAATAAAATAATAATATTCGTGACACCCATACCCTACTTTTTGTAAAAGGTGAACTTACAAACCAAAATTGAAGAATATAGATATTTCAAAACAATTAAATTGAAAAATGTGATTTCTCCACAATAAAATTTATAAAATATGGATATTTCAAAAAATTATTTCATCTTGCATGAAATTATGAATATTATTCATGATTGAAAATTTTTACCTTGTTTAAGGATTTATAATCCATCATAAATTATAACAATGGCATGAGACTATCTACATCTATAGTTTTACTTATATTTTTTAGTGTATATTATTAAAATAATGAAATCACTAGCATATTAAATTTCCCACAATGCATGTATTTCAAATTTTGTGGATAATACAAACTAAATATTATAATGTGTAGAATTTTCACACTTTTATTTGAAATTTAGAAATGGTGCTAAAGTTTTGAATCGTAATAAACATTATTTACTATACATTATGAACAACTAGTATTCAATGGCATACTAAATTGTCTATAATATACATATAATTTATAAATTATTAATAAATTGAGGACTATTTTTAGGAACTACTGTAGTTTTCAAACTTTCTATGCAAACTCCCTTCATCTTCAGTTTATGTACGTGTAGGCTCGTATTTCGTATGTCTTCATTTTACAAATAGGATCGGAGAAATTAGGCTCTTGGTATGCATATTCACTACGCAAAAGAGTAACTAGTACATAAAAGAAGCTTATAATTAATGTTAGTATGTTACATGCCAAATCTAATATACATCATCCAATATGATAAAATAATCACAATTTTAGAAAGTTAATATCCATGACAAATTCAAGTATGAATAAATGCCAGTGGCTATGCAATTCACTCAAAATGCACCCTCCCATAATATCAAAACCTTCCATTGCAAAAGGGATAGTTGTGATACTATGGGAGGGTGCATTTTGAGTGAAGGGTAGCCTTCACCTGAAAAATTCTCTTCGTGGGTGGCTTTAAAACCTCTACCCAACACAGTCTACCACCCAACTATCTATGTGGAATCCTAATGGGTAAGCCCCTTCAACACGCAACGATACTTGGGTGCATTGATGTGGCATCCTAAGGGGCAAGCCCCTTCAGCACACACTTGTTCCTATCTTTGCAGAGGAACTTTCCCCCATATTCTGAATTAAGAGTGAGAGTATGACAACACATAATTTTTATAGCTTCAACTTAAATCAAACATTCACAACCTTGCAACTACTAATATTTAACAACTAATAAAAAAATATACATATAAATGATCTACACATTATCAATATTTAAAATTATAATGAATCTAAAAATCAAACTCTTCCTAATGTATTCCATTTAACACAATGAAGAGAAATGAAACTACGAGCTCGGATATCGCATGCATATTTAAATGAAATTTTTATATTTTCTTACAATAGTAATAGATCGACATGGAAATCTAGAACTTATTTAAACTTATAGATAATATTAAGAATAATATCAAACACTTATAACATTAAATGTGTTCAATTTGTTTAACTATAATTATATTAATGTTCGAGTTATAACTATAATAATGTTTGAGTTCGGATTTCAAGACATTTATTATTAAGGTTCTTGTTAACAAATATGAATTCAAATATTAAGGTCATACTAGTTTGACTTCATAAATTTTAATTTCATAAATGAAAATGTATGAAAATCTATCATTTTTTTCAATGTCTTGAAAAACACTTTGAGTTTTTCAGCATGTTGAAAAACACACTGTGTTTTTCATCAAGATGAAGAACACGCTGTGATTTCCTTATGTTAATCACCAACCATTAATTACCTAGTTGTTACATGGTTGTAGAAGTTTTAATCACTAATTTTTGTTATCATAAGTAATTTGTACTTACATGAATTTGGAGCCCATGAAAACAAATGTCTAGATATATTTTTAGAAGCCCAAATATGAGGAGGTTATTGCATGGTTGTTGAAATTTATTAGTAAATTATAAAAGTGCAAATGGATTTGAAATATCTAATGAAATCCATAGATAGAGAACATAAATTCATGTGCAAACCCTAGTGTATGATATAACATAGATCCGTGAGCATTGGGATCTAATTTTAGATACATGCAAATAGAATTACGAGACTTCATAAATTGAAATTTTCCTTGAACTATAGTATTGCATAAGAATCAAATTGAGAGTTTCTATTTCTAAAAATTTCATATATGGATCGAGAAAGGGAATCCCCTATAGTGGAGTATGCACTCACCTTGGAGGCATTTAAGGGACTCATCTAAGAATTTTCATCCTTTTCCCTTTCTTGAGATCTATTAAGAGGTTCAACTCTACTTCTTAATACCCTAACATGTTAAATTACATATACTTCTACCTTGGATATGAATATGATAGAAATTTATGGTTCTCTATATTATTACTTGCACATGGTTATACGCATTTGTAGATAAGTTTCTCATGTGTATAGGTACATACTCATGAAGTTTCCAACGTATCTTGATTGTTCCTTTTGTATAAGGTTGTGGATGTGCTCTAGTATTGCTATTAGGTGTGCATTTTGAGTGGATGTGTTCTACAATTATTATATGTTATATATGACATGAATACACCTCAATTATTTTGAGATGAGATATCTATAGTATATCTCACTCACCTCAAAAAAGGGGGAATTCAATGTGGTTATCACAAAGAATAGAAATGCAATTCAGAGACACATAAAGATTACAAACTTTAGAATACAATAGATATGTTATAGGGACATACTCACATTTACAAATAAAAACCATTCATAGATCTTTAATCTAGATGGAATCATCCAACAGAGGGTGAAACCATTTTTTTGTCCCAAATATATTTTATTTTCCTAAGTTTCTGCAAACATCCAGAATGTCTACAAAAATACAGGTTTCTAAAGGTCTCTAATATAGCTTTAGGGATAGATACACAATTTCAACGTAGATTTTACTACATCTTATGATAGAATGTAAGAGTCATACTGCAAGAGGGTTTTGTCAAGATATTTACAATACATCTTATGGAAGTTCTAGGTGAGTTATGAAGAGATATTGACTAGCTTATGTAGGATTCCGTAGGTAAAATGCCAGTTCAAGAATGCCCCTTAGAAGATTAAATGACACATATAAGATAATCAAATTGAAAATACAATCGTTGGAAAAAGGGGTCAAGCCCATAGTCCTCTATGACATGCATATATCTATCAAATATCAAGTGGCAACTATTTGTTTCCACTTCTTCTATCATTTATTACAACACTTTTATACCTTAAATTTTTTTATCTATGTCAAATGAATATACATTTTTATTTCCCATATTTATACATTGTATAATATTATATACTCTATCATCTATCGAACAATCTATTGTAATTAACATTTTGTCTCATCCACAACAAAGAATTTTGTATCCTCAAAATGCCTATCAGTTTCATTCCTTTACATAAAGGCACATTCCTTTATTAGAGGGTTCATTACTTTAGCATAATCTACATAGCTCTTAGAATTTATATAAATTTAATTTCATCAAACATTTTAATGATTTTGATCTACATCAATTTGGTGTAATAACTTAGGTGTTGGCACTATATGTTTCATAACCCATTTTAGGCATCCTAGATTATGGTGTTTGAACAACCATGTAAGAATATATTGTTGATATATAATATGTTCCATGAATATTATCTCATGGGCACAAAGGACACATTAGACCCCTAGTGTGGGTAAGAAACATGTAAAGCAAACACTTGATGACAACCTAAACTCTTCTCGACCAACCCTAAATTTTATTGTTAAGCGACTAAAATTTTTCTACGGGCACATTACTTTGCGTGAATTTAATTATTCAAAGGTTTCACTTTTGAAGAACCCGTTGTGATTTCCACATGTTAATCACTAAACATTAATTACCATTCAAATTTGAGAGCTTGATTTTTGTGTGTAGAAACTTAGTTGTCATTGATGAGTCAATATGAAATTGATCTTGTCATATAGACATTTAGTTGTTAGTCAATGGAAATAGGAATTTTTGTCTATATATGGAAAAGGTCTCTATGACCATGCTAGGAACCAATAACCACGATAAAACATGTTAAAGAATAACTACTTTCAAAATAAAATGGCATAAAGAAGAGTTTAATTTAAATTAGTAATAGTGTTTAATGGTCAATCACAACTTGTCACATAGGTTGTAAGTTAACAAGACACCATTCATATATTTTACGATGTTATAAGTCATTTAATTGGTACTAAGTAAATTCAAAATATACTTTTCACTGTAATCAAAGAGTTCCAAAATAATAAATTAATGACACAATACTTGTATTATTTGATTTTTTAGTACAACATATAAGTATTATTTAAAAATTTACGAATCCATTGTGTTTTTCAATGTGTTGAAAAACACAATATGTTAAAAACACAGCTAAAACCACCAATGTGTTTTGTAACAGTGTTTAAAAACACTAAAAATTTCCACACTATATACACAATATTATTCACAATATACACAATTTATTTCTAATTAGTGTGTTAATTTCTAATTTTATACACAATATATTTGCAATTAACATGTTGATTATTATACTTTTACAAATATAAATCACTATACTTTTGCAAATTTATGGCCCTCAGACCTCTCCTCTGATTGCACCAAATGACAACGTAGGCATTGATGGAATGGTAATCAATATTGGCACTGTTTTAGCTAGAGCAGTGACGAATCTGTTCAATAATGGTTATTTTCAAGGGGATGCATCTGCCCCGTTGGAGGCCGTGTTGGCGTGTACATGAATATATGGAAAGGGGGCATATCCAGGTTATGCTGGGGAGCTGTTGGTGGACGCCACAATGGGAGCGATTTATAATGTGCATGGAGTTAATTTTCCTACTGCTAGAGAAGGATGGGGAAGTCTTTATTCAAGCCTGCTTTAATCTTACTCAAGGAATCCACCTCATTTTGTGCTTGTTAAAATAAATCCCCTATTAAATCCCTTAGCCTTCAATGTATCAACAATATTTTCCATCTTCTTGCTAAGGTCACTCAACGCATCCATCCTTCGAATAACCTAGGGATATAATTCCTTCACTTTATTTTTAATCGAGACCCTCAAGGCTTCGATCGCTTCGCAAATTCTTCTCAACCTCTGTGATTATATTTGTTCGTTCCACTAAAATAATGAAGTTTGAGATATTCTCCACTTTCTTGTACACCTCGTGCACCTTCGCCTTCTCTTCTCTTAACGTAAGCTTCAACTGAGAAATGATCAGCTCTTTCTACTTGATCTCTCTGTCCCTCTTAATTATCTCCTTATTATTTCCTTCAAATTATTCCTCTAAGACCTTAATTGCATGGAGTGAATGGGAGGCAGTATTTACTTCCTGTCATGTGGGATCCTGCAACCAAATCCTCCAAGACATTAGTATAAACTATTTTGTAGCAAAGATGGATACAGAGAACCTACATTTTGTAATTCTTTATTCTTTATATGATATTTTAAACATTTTTAAAAAATATTATTTCTCACGATTTTGTCTTCAACGTGTCTTGATCTGAAACTTCCTCAGTGCTACCAATCTTCGCCTAACGGTCAAATGCAATTCGGTGATTAAAAGAAATATTCAGCAAAAGTTGTGTAACATTTCATTTGTATTGATTATTTATGGCTAAAATTTATTGACATTTAATATTCAATTGTGATCAAGAGGTCGAATCCTCCCGTGGAACTGGAGGGTGGTCACATTAAAAAATTTATCGGCGCTGGAGTTTATAGTGGTTCTCACCGATTCCTCCATGCTAATAAATAAATAAATAAATAATTATTAACATACATTTATTTTATTATTGATTATTTATGGCTAAAATTTATTAACATACATTTATTTTATTATTTAGTAATTTTGTGATCCATGAATAGCCCATTAAACTTAGTAGATACTAATTTTTAAGGGTGTAATTCCACAAGTTTTGTGATAGTATTTATTTCTCCTATTTCTATTCATGTATTAATTTGTCGTGTGGAAAATAAAATTTATTGACTATGAGGTCATATGATAAGGTGTGCCCTATTTTGTGATTGTCATCATTTTTATTACACAAAAGTTTTATAATTCTAAGAAAAGATGGTCAAATTTGATATCATAATTATTGTCATGGATTATTTTAATAATAAAATTATGTCTTTGATGTATAGAGATAAATATAAATATAGTCAAATATTTCACAAACCAATTGAACTAATTAATTGTTATGTTATTAGTATTATTATATAAAATCTCAATGGCATTGAGTCTCTTTTTATTATTTCTCATACTTCCTCTTAAAACTTTTTTTTGTCTTGTCAAAGTATCTCTAATTCTCCGCCTTAATATTAAATGAATGGAAAAATTTTAATCGTACATAATGGACTAAGATAAGTCCACAAATCTGGAAGTTCAACATTGACCTAGATGCTCAAATATTTGCTTGAAAAATATTCATTGCAATCTATAATTGGTAAGAGATTAAAATCCCTCTTTGTTCAACTAGTCGAATGCTCATTCTATCAAGAAAATGGACATCTAAAAAATCTTATTTTTGGGGCCTACATGTTTCCTAAATGTGATGTTTTAAAGATCGATTTGTTTTATTTAGTCATCATTTGAGATGGGAAGCAGGTTTATTTGGTATATAGATTTGAAGAATAATGTGGTTGTAAATTACATTAGACATGTTATCCTTCTTTATTTATAGAGTATCAAATGTTTAACTACGTTTGCTAATTCTTATATTCATCCAAAAATTGAAAGTTCAAGGTTTTTTTCTAACATTTGTTTCAGTTGCTTCGTTATCTTCTCAATTACAGGTAATGTTAAAGAATAACAAGGGGATTGCCTACCAGATGGAAGAGACCAATCATCAAATTAACCAACTTCAAGTCAACCAATACATTGTTAATAAAGTATTTTATGAAACAACTTCAATAGTAAGTTAAAATATCGTACATTCATGTTAAACTACTAAAGTCATAGTCTCCACTGTAACATTCTTAGTTAACAATGTTTCCATTTACTACTAAAGCTATCTCAATTCTTGTAAAACCCACAAATTTGACATTTTAAAACCACATTAATCCTTAAATAATTATCTGGAAAGTTGCGACAATTTTTTTGTTTTAAGTTACAAGGGTGTCAAATCCTAATATACGTTTAATTAAATTCCTACTAGCAATGTTACATTTCATAGGTTAGATCCAATCTAGATTATTAATTAAATATTCATAATCCAGTTCATATGTCAATTTAATTATCATCACTAGCTAAGTGTCCATTAATATCTCCTACTAGGTTAATTAGTTTCCCTTTTGGGAATTACTGCGCTTTGGCCCTTGGCCCGCGTTAAAAATACAACCAATTCCTCTCGCCCTTTGCCCGCGCCTTCGGCCCTCGGCTCGCGTCCTCTTTATGCCCTTTTGCGTGCGACATCTCGCCCGCTCTATCTCGCGCACTGCATCCGATGGTTTCTACCCATGCAGCGCGTATACACATGCACTCCCCACGAACCCTAAATGGGGAATAGAAGATGGTTTTAATGGCAGCGGAAAACTCCAGAAGGTTTCCAGTGAAAACACCCTAGATCCACGCAGGTCCGCGAGCACTGGAACAGAAACACTCAAGGATCGGCCAGTAGAACGGGTTGGAGGAGGAACGACTGTGGGTTCACCCCGTTCGTGGATTGATCTTGCCTTCACTAATGCCGGGGGCTCCGAGGACGGCTGCACAAATCATTTTCAAACTCCAGCTGGGGGTGCTCTTGTGAATATGCCAGGCAATGGCCCTCTCAAACCCTTGCTGGAAGGCTCTTCTTGTGGTGGGCTGGAACATGGTACTTTACCTGTTATTTCACCATTAGACAGAGAAAATAAGCATGGATCCTCCTTCAAAGACGTTCTAAAGGGAAAGGAATCCTCCATGAAACCTGCAGACATTACCCCGTGTATTACATTTGGGGAAGATGTTATTTCATCTGAGATTTACCACAAAGAGCACGCTTTGATTTGTAGATTCGGGGGACTGTGGCCCAGCCTTCCTGCTCTTCACGCATGGATCTCTCAGCATTGGACTCCAACTTTAACTGGTAAGATAGACTTACATCTGTGTGCTAAGGGAATTTTCATTGTGACTTTCTCTTTAGTAGCTGATAAAGAAAACATTGCTTCTAAACTCTGGTCCTGTCAATCTAAATATTTGGTCATGAAACCCTGGTTCCCAGCCTTTAACCCACACATAGAATCTTTCTCTTGGAAACCTGTTTGGATCAGGCTACCCCACTTACCTATCCAATTCTGGAGTAAGGACTGTCTGACAGCCATTGGCAATACCTTGGGAATTACACTCTTTATAGATTCTCAAACCACTAATTACACCCATACTACCTATGCCCGGATCCTGGTGGAACTTGACACTGATAAAAATCTTCCTGCTACTATAGATCTTAGAGTGCAAAATCAGAACTTGGTCACAAACTCTTGATTATGAAGGTCTACCTTTCCGATGTAGAAGATGTTTTGGCTTAGGACACACCTCTACTGCTTGTGGGATGGAAAAACATCAACATGAAAAGTGGAATTGGTGGAAAGATGCACTCCCAGAGCACCTAATTTTTGATGCTAAAAGGGATCTTGAATCAAAAGTGGAAACAGTGGCTGAATCCAAATCTGCCCTTGAAACCCCTCTATCCAAAATCAAACTGTTAGCAGCATGAAAATTGCTCAAGTTGTTGAGGGTAACACGGAAAGTAATAAGTTTGTGGCTGTCCCATTTGGGACATATGCGACTAAGGAGAATACCCCTCCTTTGTCTCCTCCTCCAGCAGTGGAGACTCCAGCAGGCTGGGTCACGGTTAACAAAAAGAAAAAAAAATTTACCCTGAAGGAGAGCTATTCGTCTGGATGATTTCTCCGTTAGTGTTCGGCCGAAGTACATTGTTATCATTTTTGTGGCCGGATCACTGCGTGTTTTCTTTCCATGTGTGTTGTTGTACCTTTGTTGTTTGTTCGTTTTATTCAAAGTTGTTTATTTCTTTGAGTTCTTGGTTGTTGTTTCTTCTTTCTGCATCGCATTCTGCAGTTGGTCCTTATTGTTATATCAGGATGTTGATCCTTTTCTTTGTGCTTATTTTTCTATTCCACGAGCCTTGTTGTACAAGGGTATAGTCCTTTCAAAAACTATTTGCCAATAATAAAAAAAAAAAAACATTCAACCCACATTTAATAAACCCTTATCCTTAGTAACCTTAGTTCTCTTAAAATTATTTTCTTTAATGTCCATTGAATCATACATTAAAACCTACTAGAGGGTTACATTTTTAACTTAATACACTAGAGCCCTAAGTGGCCCCATTCACCCATTTACACATACCTTGATTTATTTAAAATTTACAATCATAATAAGAAAATTCTCACCTAACACTTGTAGGGTTGATTCTTAACCCTTGGATCAAATAAATAGGGACCAAAAGATTAGATCTACCCAAAAGAAGCCCTAATCATCCTTAAGGGAGTCTTCTTAAGCATTTCTTACCCTAAGCTCATTCATTTGTTTATCTTTGGTTTACAAATTGAAGGAGTGGATGTCATGGATCAAGGGAAAACCATGAAGGAGTCTTCTTGGATCCAATGTGCAAGAAGAAGGGGATTCCATCCAAATGGGATCCTCCTTTAGAATAGTTGAATCTTAGATTTAATCATGCATTCTTAGTTATTTAATTTCAATGCAAGCATCTATCCTAGATCTTGTTTGAGTTCTATTGTTGATTAGTTCTCTATTTTTTATTTTCATTGATGGGAAAACCCCATTTTGTAGATCAAGAGTTTTATGTATTGAAATCCCTTTATGCAGGTTGGAGTATGGGTCCAAACAAGCATACATGACCCTCATAGGTTAGATCCACATTTGGGTGAAGTCTAGATCCATAAGAGCCAATGGTCACAGAAAAATGTTTAAAAAAGTTAACGCACAGGTGACCGACCACGGTAACCTCTGTGCTACCAACATTGATTTCAATACCGGCGCCGATTCCTGTGTTATTGATAAGTTTTTTTAATATTGTTTTAAATTCAAGGGAGTGGTAAAATATTAATTCCACGAGCAACTTCTTATTCAGTTTTAAGAAAGCATAATAGTCTCAGATGCATCTGATATAAACAAGGCACAACAAATGACTGTCAAGTTTGCAGAAGTGAATTTGGTGCAGTATCCAGTGACTGATGTCGGTCATAGAAATACTGACAATGGTTCAGTCACCAATGCCGACTTCTGCCAGATGAGTCTATTTTATAAATTTTAACACATCTTCAACATTTTGTGATTCACACTTATCTTAATGAAATTTCCAACAATTATTCATTAAATTTAAGGTTGATGAGCAAGTCATGATATCATTTAAGTTGATAACTAAGCTTGGAGTTAACATTTTAAAGTCTATAATGTGAAACAATGACCAATGTCGGTACTGAGTACACCGATGCCGGTTAAGACTAACCGGTGTCGGTCATTGTGTAGGCCAGAGAACTCTAATAATTAATGTATAAATTAACATAGATTTCAAAGGATAACTTTAACTTTAAATAAATCAAAACCAAAGAGTGTTTAACTATTTCAACCTAGAATAAGGTTATGACAACCTCCCAATTCACATTGTGATCAAAACATTAAGATTTGCAACTTTCTTTTCTTTCAACACAAGGTAAAATTTAAACATGATATCCATTTAATTCATTCCTTTACATAAAACTAATTTGAAGAGAAAGGAAAGACACATTCTATAATGAACTTCCTTCAAATATGATATTACAACTTGGTAAATACAACTTGCAAAGTAACTTTTCTTTTAAATACAAGTCTACTAGTCTTCCACCTTAAGTGGGAATTGCAATAATATTTCTACAATGAAGGGTTGTTTTTTACTTCAAAAATGCTCCAAATTTCAAATCTCCAACAAGAGCTCCACCATGCCTTCACTTTAATCACAACAACAAAAAATGGGGGAGAGGCAACACTCTCCACCCAACCAATAATCCAATGAGGAGAAGAAGCTATCCTACTCATTGCCCCCGAGCCCCAACCAAAATGAAATAAAGGATGGATCCAACTCATGAAAATAACACAATGCTTCAACATAACAATACAAAATGTCACAACCATTTAACACACATTCAACACAAGAATGCAACTTTCAAAATACACAAGGCTTGAAAAGAAAACCAATGGAGCAAGGATCTATGGGGAGATCACTTATGCCTCCCAATGGGATTAGGTTCCCACCTTAAAACCCTACAAAATACATCTCAAACCCCTACACAAATCTTATGCCTCCCTCAAGATCCTCTTATGCCTCCCACATTCTCTTATATCTCCCTACAATCTCTTATGTCTCCCTCAAAAGAATCAAGTAAGAAATGCAAGCATTCTCTTATCCAAGGTGGGGCACCCAACCCATCTCCTACACCATACTTAGGCATTGTACCCATGAACCCAACAAGCATGAAAACCATTCACTTACATACAAATAAACACATATAAAAGAAAACAAGTAAAATGAGGGTGTAGTTCCTACCTTTCCATGGTAGAACTTGATCAAGAGTAACACTCCAAGCTCCTTCAAGCTCAATCCAACTCCAACAAGATCAAGACTTCAACAAGCATTCCCAAAATTCTCTAACTCCAAAAATACAAGAGCATAAATGAAAATAAGTAACCCCCAAACAAACAAATAAACTTGTATATATAGAAAAAGGGAAGATGAGGGTGAGGTGGCTTCATGTAGGATGCCACATCACTTATCCTCAAATCCACATCACAAGTCAAACATCAACCCTAATGCACAATAAATTGGTGGTTGAGAGGAATGACAAGCCTCTTACACACACAATCCAAACCCACACCCCTAAAGACATAATTTAAAACCCATATAAGAAAAGTGCAATAAATGTCACTTTTTGTCTTACAAAACACATAATGGGGTCTATTTTTGACCCCCAAATCCATAGGTATGGTTGGTATAAGAAATTAAGAGGTGTGGGACAAGCTTCCAAAAATGGCCACTAAGACCAAATCTGAAATTCCAAGGTAAAGTAGAGTGTACAACACTCAAAGTCACATACACTCAACTTAAATTACCAAATTCAAAGGACCAACTACTCTAATAAATGACTCATTTTGTCACATTCACAATTAACTTAATAAACATGATTAATTCACTTAATTAAGGCACATTAGTCAACAATGATTAAATGAATTACATCACAAAATAAATCACATACTCCACAATTAAATAAAAGAAAAGGAAAAGAATTACACACAAATCCCATGGTCACATTTGGAGGTCATCCCCCCATGGGGACCCCCTAACAAAAAATAACAAAACATAACACATTACCCAAGTTGCCTTGGTGACCATTTTTGTATCCATCCAGTATTCCATTGTGGTTGGTCTCCAATCCCCCTTTTGATTGTTGTGATATAATTACCTAAAAAATCACACAATACCTCCTTCGGCCTTGTGGAAACATCAAATACATCCAAGATAAAATATACGCACATCAATCAATAAACATCCTCATATAATTAAATCATCATCTAGACTAACAATACTATCATTTGTCTAAAATTCCAACAACATCTCAAATCTACCATTTCATCAATATCAATAATATCGTGAGATTAGTTCCAACGCTAAATCATAGTCAACATGACAAAAATTCCAAATGTCAGTAATGTATATGCTAACAACACATCATCATCATCAATATAAAATGTCTCTCTATGTCTCTAAGAATCCACACAAATCATACTATGAATCACAATCCATCAATAGTCAGAATATCTCTATCATCTAATATCATGCTAAACCAAAATGATACAATAATATCCATGTCTATAGTCAACCATAATCGAAATCAAAATATAATAAGTGTCGAAGAGAAGTGGGAACTACATCCCCCTCCCCTTAGAATCGAATTCCTCCTGGAAGTCACTAGAAATAGGTGTGGAAACTAGATTCATAGCAATGTAACATCCTCCTATGTAGCAGTAGTCTCATCATACCTATCCCACTGGAATCACACCTAATCAATCTCTCAGCCTTGAAGGCCTAGGGTCATGTGCTCTAAAATAGAAATAGACTCCACCATCATCATCCCTACTCCCCGCACCTAGGGTGCAATGCGGTCCAATCCAATACATGAGATATGATATGGGATATATCTCCAAGACGAGATACGTGAAACACATCATGCATCTGAAGACGAGTTAGGTAGGAAGGCTAGACGATAAGCTAAGGGACTGTAACAACCCAAAATCACACATACGAACAACACAAAGAAATACAGGATAACTTTTTTTTTGACTTGCTTGACACATAACATGACGCAACATGTCGTCACCAAGGATACAACTAACACCGTGAACAACTTGTTACAAGGATGGCCATAAAAGGCGACGGAAACGTTCACACATATCAAGGACAATTTACTTTTCTTTTGACAAGACAACATAGAAGTCCAATCACAGTAACACACTTACAGCTTAGGGCCAACCACAAGGAGATATTGTTGAGGGTTATTTATTTTAAAAGGACATCTTGCAATTCTTAGCTTACGTTTTCAAGGAGGCTCAAGATATGATTCGTATAATTCAACTTGCCAAGCCAAGTTTATTCTTTTTGCACTGAGTAATCATCTTTAATCTTCTCTATTAAGACATTCATTTGCTTAATTCGTTTATCAAGAAAAAGGAGTATTAAAATTCCACGAGGCCATCTGCTCACCACTAACGCTACAAGATCCGTTCTTGCTCACAAGACAACAGGGTTTTAAGTTCAACACACTTAAGAGAAGAGATACAAGGTGCCTTGAAAAAGGGTTAGAGGGAGAAGGTCGAGATGAAACATTTTTAGGACCTCATTAGTTATTGCCAGTATTAAATTGAAGCTAGGGCTCTTAACCAGATTTAACAACAACTTTACTTAGGCTTCGCTAAAAGTATTAACAAGGAGTAGGAGAATTTACTTCCCAAATGGCTGAGAGATAGATTGTGTGGTTTCAAAAATTTTCTCCTGTTTATTAAATCTTATTATCTTCTAGAACCAACCATATATTTCCTTTAAGTTCATTTAAGAATCCCACCATGAAAGGGATAGTGTCCATTAGTATAGCTAGGGGTATCAAGTTATATAATGTTACTTGCAATGATAGTCCTGCCCTGGATTACTTAAAGAATTTCTTGCTCTCAAGTTGGTAACCCCTACGTTACTTTATTTGAATACAACTTTTAATTTAACTTCCTGAAGTACTAAACAATCCCATGTTAGTTTACTTATGACACTTTATTACTAAGTCATGGCAAGGTTTAACTTAGAATTTATTCTCAAGGCAAAGTTGAAGCAACACTCATTAACGAGAACAAAACAAGATTACATCATTTCTTAAAATACTGATACTCCACAAGTCACTCAACCACAATAACCAAATTTTCTTATAATTTCAATGATGGGCACACAATACAAGGTTTCCAAAGTTCAGATGACAAGTCCACAATACATTATACTAAGACATTAATCCTCTTCTAAACTTTCCACTGGACGTTAACAAAAGTTGATCAACATAAAAAGGTTTCGAGCAAAGGATCTTCTCAATTGAGGTTGATGACAAAATTCTACAAATCTATCCCTCATCTACACGCAAGATCCATCTGCAGCAAATTTTCTACAAGAGTCAGTTCATGAGAACTGAGCAAGATAAGGCTACACAAAACCACCATAACTATTATCTAACAATATCACGAAAAGGAAGCACTTTATTACAAGAATTGGTTCAAACCTCTAAACACTATTAACACATCAAGTTATAATAAAGTCTTCATCATGCCAATCAAAGAAGGAGAAGACCTTGTACTTCAGTTAGGAGCAAAAGCAACGAAAGTAATAATCGTATGAGAATGGCCCTTGGCCCTATAAGGAGATATAAACAATCTAGCAAAGAACAGAATTCCCATCAAGTAAGTAAATAACAATAATTACAAGATTGAGATTTGATATAAATAGACCAACCATCTAGAATTTTATCAAAGGTACCAATGCATAGGCTAAAATAATACATTTCTAAAAGAACAAAAGTTGATCGGCCCAAGAAAGGGGAAACACGGGTTTCAAAATTTAACACAAAAAGTCATGTATAAATGAGTTTCAAACCGGAAATCAAATAGAGTATACACTCAACATAAGTTTCGAAGCGAAGGCAAGGTATACTATTTTTGACCATTAACTACAAGATTATCCAATCATCCAAGAAGGGTCAAAGTCTTACAGGCTAGTAGCTAGCATGCGAGAGGAGAAGGGGGCTCCGTCACACAAGAGTATACAATAATGTCATCCACAATTTTTAATACACTAAAGATTTGCAAACTTCCACAACAATTCTAATGTTTGATTAATTTAAAATAAATTATCCATTTCCCGAAACAACCATATTTTAAGGCAACCCTAGGTAACACAGTCAACCGTCGCACAAAGATACAAACATAACTTCAAAGTGACATTATCAAAACAAAACCTTCCGCTATGAATCCATAAGACTATCAAAGGAAAGCTGAGTTCTTCCCGAAGGTTAATCACATTTAAGGAAATTTCCATCACAAACTATTACGGTAATTACGTGCATAAAAACCGACCAATATTAATTACTAGTGTTAACATTACAAGGAGCAAATAATGCAAGTTAGGAAAAATAGAAGAGCACCATCAAGCAATGATTCTCGAGAGGGGATTATACTAACTATTCTAGTGTCAATGAGGTACAGGGATTCGCACAATGAGACCTCCACTTAGTTGATCCAAAAGCTAGTTATGGTTCAAGTTGATAGGGATGGTCAAGGCACTTCTGTGGATGGCCTTAAAATCCTAGAAACAAGATGAAATATAGTATAAGAGTCTAAACATGTGAGACGGAAAAAACATCGCACACAAACCTTTTCATTCTACCAGCTTTTAATACCAAACTCTAAGTTTGGCTAGCCCATGTATTGCTCACACAATCCTACAACATTTCTTTCTCGATGCAAAAAGGTTATCAAGGGACTTCCGAAGGAGCTATCAAAAACGTCAGAGACAACCTTGGGTCTTTGGGGGGGTTCATAGTTATCGTAAACTTACTCCATGATATCGAAAATACTAGTTTGATCAACATAACAACTTGCAACTCAATCGCAGAGAAGAATTAATACATAAACAAACACACGAAGGTCTATCATTCGAGTAAGAGAAACATACATTCAAAGGAGAGGGCACACGCATCCTTTCACCCACATACTTGTCAACGATAAAAGCTAAAATAAGAAGACACAAGCAAAAAGGAAATCTCCCATTCATGACATCCAACTGACAAATCAATGCAAGGAAAAGTGGTTTGATTTCACAATATTTTTAAATAAAATAACAGTAGAAAAGTGTAGAAATATCTTGCCTGTTTCTCCAGCTTCAACAGGTCGTACAGACTCCACACAGGCCAGCATAAAAACAATAGCATGAGACAAGGATGTGAGTACTGCTGCTGGTGATGTCAATGGGCCAAATGTGATAACTGGATAGACTGATGGGGCAAAAAAAATTAACAGTTGAGTCCTTTCGCAAATCCACCTCACACCGCCTTGAAGTGTCAGCTAGAACCCCATAAGCTTCCCCATTTGGAAAAACATCCAACACCCATGGGTGGGACTGATATAGAGATGTCGTACTATCACCATAACCCCAAGCATCAGTGTTCCACGTAAAGACACGCTTGCCTGTTCGCTCGAGGGAAACACTACCTTCTCCAGTGCCATATAAAGAAGAGCCATGAGGGAGCTCAATGGTGACAACTTGTTGGCCATGCACGCAACTCACAAGATGGAATATAATTTGGCACCCCCGACATCCAATCTTAGGTTGGTAGAATAGATGAACATACTTCAGCTTGTAATAGAGGAGATATGTTGTACATAATGTCACTTGGGCTGCATATATGTCTCAAAAATATTTTGCTATTGACTTTACTAATAATTATTTTCATATTATTGTCAACCGCAGAGAAAGACAACTGAATCACCAAACAATTGCATTGATGTCTGCCGGGTAGAGACATACTTGACGATCTACCATTACTTTTGAGGACTAACTGTTCAGCCAAAGCTTTACTATGCCCATAGGGGTCAACATGATCCTCCAGAGAGAAATATCGCAATGCTTCATTGCCATTAACAAACTCCTTTCCCGCATACACAACATTATATGTGCTTGTATAAATATAAGTCTCCTCACACCATACTTAACGCAGGCATCCAATACAAGGCAAGTCCCATGATTTGAAGCTCGGACACAAGACATAAAGATTACATCACGCTCCTGGCTCTGAAAGGCATCTACCGTAGTGAAAAATAAACCTTTTCCTTCATCAGATTGGGGACAACATCAAACTCTCGGTGCAAACATTTCAGCTGTAGCTTGTAGGTGTGATAATTCCAACAGAGATGTCTCCAGCATAGATTAAGGGCACTAAAACAGACCCCAACGCCTTTCCACTATACAAAGAAAATCCCCTGACAATTTTCCCATTACCCAAAAATAATGTTTGCAGGGAAAATCCCTGTCTAAAGTCCTCGCCCCAACTGTTGTCACCCATGGTGACAGATTGGTGACAGACAGCCCCCCCGGACCTTCGCTGCCTGCAGAAGGAGACACAAACACACCCCTCCCCAGCCCCAAAGGCACCCATTGCAATACTATCACGATAAAAAGGCACAGCATCCCCGCCCACAGAAAAGAGAAATCACATCCACACCATCTTCAACAGCAGTATCAAATGCAGGAAGAATGTCAGAATGATAGCAACTAGACATCCAACATACCTTATATGTTGCAAGCCGAGATTTGGGTGCCATTCCTTTACTGCACAACTTTGATAAAAAAAGCAGATCCCTCTATGAGATCCTCTTCGATGGGTTACATCGTAAAAGCAGGCAAGGTCTCGGTAGAGAATCTTTGTAAATAAATTTCATCAGTCTCTCTGGTAACACTCTCACCATCACATAGCCGATTTTGAAGATACAAACTCAGATTACAGCTTCGGATCTCAAAAATATCCTCGCTACCTTCATCTCCCAAGACATTTTCTCCAACATTGCATAGATCTCCTGATTCTTCATCGAGCTCAATGATTTCTATTTTGTTGCTATACTCCTCCAAGAAACTGCCTATTCCAAGTCGAAACTTCTTGTCTTTTCTCACAGACCAGTTCATGCCATATATCTGCCAAGGAGCTTCAAAACTTTATTACCATTATCATTTTGGGCATGTCCTCCAATAACAGCATTCCATGTAACCAAATCTGGTGCAGCACCCGTCGCCTCCATTTTCTCGAACAATCTGATCGCCTCCTCGCAACGCCCATTCTGAGCATAACCTCCAATCACATATGCATCAAGGGTTGTATCATCACGCTGAAACTAAATTTTTGAAGCTCTGGAGTTTCAGGCGTACAGCCATTGCACGCACAAGAACAAGTTTCGATGGCTTCTCTGCCCACACAACCATCCCGGAAAGTATCACGCGGTCAGAGGTGGATATGCAGGCAGTCGACAGAACAAGGAAGATTTGCAAATCAAGGTTAGTAAATGAAGCGCAGCCACCAGCAAGAAGACTCCAACACGTCTAGACATTAATACTCCACCCTCCACGAAGTCAGACAAGCAAAAAAGAGGCCCCTAACAACAATAAAAAAATAATTCCCTCCATTACGCCAAGAGGAGATAAAGTTGATCAAGACAAGGTAGGTTGGGGCATTACATCGTAGGTCCAAACGAGTGACTACAAACATAATTTTCTGCATTATACTTTGTGTTTAGACTCTCTCTCGCCCACCTTATAGTTGTTGCATTGGACGTTGTACATTTTGTACTTATATTTTCATGGTCACTAACCTATATTCATTTTTGGATATACATTCTGAGGACCGATCCACTCGAGGATCTCGAATGGACCCATGAATCTAGGATACAACTTAAATCCTTTTATCTAACAAATAGGACTCTTATGAGGTTTGACACGAAGAAACACCTTCATGCCCACCTCATAACTACGGTCAATTCTCCTCTGATTTGCATACTTCTTCTTCCTATCATGTGCCTCCTGTAATCTTTTTCAGACCAAAACAACTTGTTGCTCCATATCCTGTAACAAAGTTGGTCCAAGAGATACTCTATCCTCCAATCTATCCCAACTCAATGGTGTTTTGCACTCCCTGCCATAAAGTTCTAGAAAGGTGTCATGCCAATCAAACTCTAAAAACTGTTGTTGTAGGAAAACTCCACCAAATACAAGTACTCCTCCCACCTCGACTAATGATCCATGATGTACATCCAAAGCATGTCCTCTAAAATTTGATTCACCCACTTTGTCTGTCCATCTGTCTCTGGATGATAGTTTGTGCTCAAGTTGATGCTCATCCCAAGGCCTTGCTGCATGGTAGTTTAGAAGTGTGATGTGTATAAGAGATCGCGGTCTCAAATGATCTTCTACGAAATCCTATGCAGTCTAACAATCTCATCCATGTACACTCTCACTACTGCACTAGCTGTATATATGGTCTTCACTGGAGAAAAATGAGTCACTTTCATCAATCTATCCACCATGACCATGATGGCATCATGGTAGTATCTCGATGTTGGTATCCCTACTATGAAATCCATGGAAATGGTGTCCCATTTCCACTCTAGGATAACATGTGGGTAAAGAAGGCCAGTTGGATGTTGATGCTCGACCTTCACCCTCTGACACTCTAAACAACGACGACATGAACTGAGCTACATCTCTCCAAAGACCTCTCCAATGGTAAAGTTGTCTCAAGGTGGCGTACATTTTAATTTTATTTATTGGGACTAAATTTTAATTTTATTTATTGGGACTGACATTTATAATTAACTTTAACAATTTTTAATATTTTTAATCTTAATTACACGTTTTATATTTATTACAAATATTATTAAATTTGAAAATTTTAATAAATTTACAATTACATTTTAAATATTAAATTTATTATAACTTTTAATAATATTAAAAATTCACTTTGAAACTCAAAATTTGTTAAATTTTAAGAGGTAATTTTATTACAAGTTTTAAATTGATTATAAATCATAAATTTTACATTTAGTAAGATTAAATTTAAATGGAAATGAGAATTTTTATCTTGGTAATTTTGGCAGATGAGGCTAAGGGTTGGGTTGGGTAAGAAAACAATAGTACATATAAGGAGGTTACCCAAATAAGTTGTGATGAATATTAGTTTACAAATCGTTGGGTGAACGACGTAGAAGACTAAAGGATGTTATGCAAAATTATGGTGCATTAATCGTTGATCCTAAATTTTCAAGTGTGTTATCTATATGATGAAGGAGCTATTTGTAGGATGGTGGACGTTTTTTGTTGGGTGTTTAGGTTGCAAGAAGATGGTTTGAGTGGGGATTGAACATTTATTATTTGCGGGTGTCTCTAAAAGGTTTTGGGAGACTCTAACAAGCCTAAACCATTTACTTAATAAAAAAATTCTTTTTGAATTTTGAATTTAAACTTTATGTTAATTTAGTAGGATTAAAAAATAATAATTTTAATTTTGGGTTTAAGTTTTAATTTTGATTTTATTTATTAAAGTTTACTATATATGGGTTTGTATAATAAATGAAATTATTCTGCAATCATAATACTAAACACTAAATTCCAAACCTTACACACTAAATATTAAACCATAAACATTTTAACACAAATAATAAAGCATAAACCCTAAATCATGTTGAGCATGAACCACAAACACCCAAATCCTAACCCTTAACACAAATTCTAAACTTTGAGTGTAAATCCGATGTTGGGATTTATCATATAGTGAATAGGGTTTAGGTGTATTTAGTGTTTAGGGTTTAGTCTCTTAAATATATCTTTACATTTTAGGATCACCCAATATAAAATAATAGAAACTCCATTAATCACAATGCAACAACTTAAATTCTTGTTTGACACCCTAAACACTTGTGTGACACTTTAAATGTTCACAAATGGGTCACCTTAATAACATGAACACTTGTATGACATCCTGAACCATAAAACCTAAATGGTAAACACGAACCCCTAAACACTAAAGCCTATATCATAAATAGTAAATGTTTAACCCATAACATAAACCTTAAACACTATAAATTAAACCATGAACATGCACCATATACCCAAAATGCTAAGTCGATATTCATGTTGTTTTTAGGGTTTTTGTTTAGAGTTTTTGTTTAGGGTTTGTGGTTTAGGCTTCGATGTTTAGTGTTTGTGTTTACAACTTGTGTTTCATTTTTGGTGTTTGTGGTTTAGTGTGTAGGACTCAATGTTTGTGTTGTTTTTGAAGATTTACGGTCATCCTAGCTAACATGATCATGAAACCATTGACCATGTAAGCTTCCTCAGAGCTTCCTCTCATGTAAGCTTCTACAGAGCTTTAGGGATATACGTGTTTCTTGTTTTTCTAGAATAAATCTACAAGCAATCCGATTGTAGATGCCGCATTCAACTTCCACTCTTTTTATTTATTTTTATCTTGAAATTATCTTGCAATTTCATGGGCAATCTCTACATTCTTTCAATGTAGTTCTCTTTGGCAATTAAATGATTTTTTTAATTCCCTTTGAGAGTACAAAAAGGCTTTAAAATGTACCCTGTTAAACTTGGGTCACACTCAAATGTATGGTTTACAACATTGGCGTTGCAATATACATAGGCTTTATCACATTCTTCACAAGGAAATCACAGCAGTTTAAATCCTTCCAAAAACAATTTCCACTATTGGGTAATGCTCCATAAATGAGTCCTCTCCCTTAAATATTGTTGTAACACTTCCATATAAACATTATACATACATTCCATGAGAAGTTTCTTTTGCATCATTTACAATTGATAGTATATACCTTACAATTGATAGTATATACCTTACAATTGATAGCATATGCCTAGTGTTAATTATGAATTTACTCTTTAGGGAGATTTTTAGTGTCATAGAATGCGATGTCATAGCATATGAAGGTTATGTTGAATAAGTCACTAAAATAAAAAAAATTAGTAGCTAGTCAAATTTAACCAAAAGTTTCTCAGTGGTAGGGGAGATGACCTCATAGTTGTGCATGTACCAAAACATGTACATTGGATTTCACCATAACTTGATGGAAAAAGTACAAATAGTTTTTCACTTTTTCATTAATAGTACTTTTTAAAGAGCCAACCACAATATGACACATATGACACTCGGTTAATGCTTTATAAAAAATATTTGTGTACTAAATCAATTATTTCTTAATCAGGCATGTTATGATCCATAAATGAGTCCTCTCCCTTAAATAAATGAGTCCTCTCCCTTAAATATTGTTGCAACAATTCCATATAAACATTATACATACATTCCATGAGAAGTTTCTTCTGCATCATTTACAATTGATGGTATATAACTTACAATTGATAGCATATGCATAGTGTTAATTATGAATTTACTCTTTCGGAAGTTTTTTAGCGTTCACCCGCTGGTTTGAACGTCCGTGCTTTTACAAATTACTATTTGGTGTAAATGAATTTAATAACGTCCAAAGACTACCTTTCGGTGTAATAATGGATTAATTTCGATATAATAATGAATGAATGTATGTAACAACGTCCACAGACAGAGCTGCAGCAAAAAATACAGATCACCTTTCCGCGTAATAAAGAGTAATACTTATGGAATCTGGGTGGATATCGTACGGTCGACTCTCCTTGGTCAAGATTAATTTTAATTATCTGCCTAAATTTATTTAAGAGACGGATTATTATTTCTTAATCAGGCATGTTGTGATCTATATATCGGAGACATGTCGCCCTGAAATTATCACTCGACTTCCAAGCTGTGCGGTGGAAATAGCGTTTTTTTATTGCCCGAGCGTGTGTATTTTGGAGGCATGGAGACGAAATCGATGGTGGCTTCGCGATCGATTCAGTTTTCCCGGAGAGTGACTTTACATGATCAAGCTTTGTTTTCTTATTTTGGGCTGATTGTAGAGCACGGAGAAAGCAGACAGAGACGCAATGCTGATCTGGATGTGAGACTATATGCCACTCTTGCCGCGAACCCAGTACCATATAGAGCTGGTAATATTTTCGCTGATCTTAGTACTTTCTTTACGACGACTATACCTGAAGAAGCCGAGAGGATATGGAGCGTCGTTGTTTCAAGCGTAGAGTCCCTTGCAAAGTGGGTCATGACTGAGGTCGAAGATCTTTGGAATAGTGCTGTTAAAGCAGTAAAAGACATCTCCAATGCTATTGCAACATTTCTCACCAAGTTTTGGCACAATATCACTGAGTTCGTCAAGAGATTCCAGGGAGCTAGCGACAACATTAAAAATCATGTTGCAGATGCCACGTTGAAGGTTACGGACAATTTGAGGGAAATAGCCTTAGGAAGGATCAAGGCGGTATGCCTAAACATCACGCATGTTCGCAGTCCTTGCTAAATTTAAATTTTTGACTTTACATCCCTAAAAAGTGCCGTGGCGCAGTGGCGGGGGCCTACATTTGGGGGCAGCAGGTCACGGGTTCCATTTTGGCTGGAACCATGCGAACCTGCGTGATCTTTAGGATCAGCCGGATCCGAGGATGTTCTCAAAAAGAAGTATATGAAAGGTCATCCCATAGATCCCAAAGAAGAGGAGGAAGCCAACGCAATGCTCAATGGATAATCCTCGACTGTCAATGTGTCTCTCTCCGTGTATGTGTTTGTTCTTTACGTATGTTATGTTATGTCTTCTTGACAGTTTTTTCTACGCAGATTTAACAAGAGAGTCATATATTGATTATAATTGTTTACAATAGCCATATTACATCAAAATGGTCATATAAGACTGAATACATCAAGGAAAGGCAATCTAACCCTAACAAACTACTTGCATAGAGTGGCCTCACTATTTTTTTCCATCATGGCTCTGAGTTTTGGACCCGAGCACATTCATACATGCATCCCTATACTCATTCCTCTCTACCCTTTTTCTTTCTCTATCATCGAGCATCCTCTTCTTGATCCAAATGCCTCCTTATATAGAAATTGGGGCTCTCCTTCACCGCCATAACCTTATCCATGATTAGGCCGCATGCCAGGTGGAAATGTGCTCCTCCATACTCGAGTGCTTATGCCAGATTGTAAAAGCCTCCACTAACTGTAATGATCCTCCTCTAGAATATTCCCTTCCTAGAATATTATTTCCTTGAGTTCCAAGACACCAAGCTGGCACCTTATCCACTTGTCATGCCTACTCAAGCCTTCACATGTTTTTCCTATGATACCATATCCGATAAAATATCTAAGTCCTCAAACCCTATCTTGCTTCCGTGTGCCAACTGTTTCTCCCGCGCACCTTTCCTTGAGTACCTTTCTCCTTACTTGCCTTGCACGCACACACTCTTCCTCTACCTTGGGACTTAGTCAATTTTCGGGGTCTAACATCACCCCACACTAAAATTATTTTCTATCCTCGAAAACAACCTGATCTTCTGCAAAGAATAAAGAATGGGGAAATAATAACATGCTTCCAGCTTGCGCCAAAGAATGAAAGAATTTTCCTACTACTAGAGAAGGATGGGGAAGTCTTTATTCAACCCTTCTTTAATCTTACTCAAGGAATCCACCTCATTTTGTGCTTGTTAAAATAAATCCCCTATTAATGCGTTGACTTCATCAAATGATAACTCCTCGCCCTTAGCCTTCAGTGTATCAACAATATTCTCCATCTACTTGCTAAGGTCACTCAGCGCGTCCATCCTTCGAGTAACTCCGGGGATATAATTCCTTCAATTTATTTTTAATCGAGACCCTTAGACCTTCAATCGCCTTCATAGTTCTTCTTGACCTCCACTATTATATTTTCTCGTTTCACACTGTTACCTTTGTTCTTCTCCTGAAACTCCTTCAGGTCCGCCTCACGGGTAGCAACCAAAATACTTGCCACTTTGTCTTTGTCTCCACAATTGTCATAGAAAACTTCAACCATGTGCACCTCGGTTTTAACTGAGGTAAGGAGCTCAGAGTACCAAGTTATGGTTTCTTCAATATTTGATTTCTCCTCGGCCCTCTATCGCGTCGAACTTCCTCTACTGACTCTAATGCAAGCAGTTGTTTCTACATCGTAATAAAAAATGTTAAGTCCTCTAAGCAGAGAAAGGTCAAATCATACTTCTATGTAGGGGGCCAAATATGGGCACACTAAAATAATGAAGTCTCAGATATTCTCCATTTTCTTGTACACCTCGTGCACCTTCACCTTCTCTTTTCTTAACTTAAGCTTCAACTGAGAAATGATCAACTCTTTCTTCCCGATCTCTCTTTCCATCTTAATTATCTCCTTATTATTTCCTTCAAATTATTCCTCTAAGACCTAAATTCTGTTATTCCTATAGAATAAACTCACCTATACTTCCACGTATATATTTTTGGGCGTGTTACATACCTACTCATCGGTTAGCCACTTTTCTTAGATATTCTCCATTTTCTTGTACACCTCGTGCACCTTCACCTTCTCTTATCTTAACTTAAGCTTCAACTAAGAAATGATCAACTCTTTCTGCTTGATCTCTCTTTCCCTCTTAATTATCTCCTTATTATTTCCTTCAAATTATTCCTCTAAGACCTAAATTCTGTTATTCCTATAGAATAAACTCACCTCTACCTCCACGAGATATATTTTTGGGCGTGTTACATACCTGCTCATCAGTTAGCCACTGAGCATCCACAATAGGGTTCACCTCATTGGGGTTCTAGTGTTTCTATCAAGGCATCTACATTAATCTCGAACTCAAGATCATCCACATGGGACTCGAAGGTCCATGAAAACATCTTCCTTATGCATGTGTATGCACTTCCTCAATCAAATGAAGACTAGTAAAAGAGTTGGTCTGTGGGTACTATGCTCTGAAACCATGTGCGTAGGACCTTGTTTCGATTACTGACATTGTTCATTAAGGGTCCTCATGCTGCTATCACGCCTTTGCCACCGGTGCATGCTACTATCATGAAGCTCACTACTAAGCTGGGATCTCCACCCGTACTCCAATAATCTTTTCATGCCTCCTTCATTTCCTTCAATATTTCCTTAGCGTTGTGCTCCACTTCATGCTCCACCAAGTTATAAATGATGCCTACCACTTCCCTTTCCATAGTATCTTCCAACTATCCTCTTTCCAAGTGTGGGGTCTTCTCTGCATTGGTCCCTACTTATTCTTCACTTCCTCCCACATTGTGAGTGTCCTCTTCATAATAATTCTTCTCATCGATTCATGTATATCATGCACAGGGGGACTCTTACCTTCCTCGCGCTATTCATCCTCCTCCTTGGATTCATCACCCTTCATGCTCTCCATCTCCTCAGAGTTTGAGCTTTTGTCATCTTCGCTTTTCTTCTTCACCGATGACTCCTCTAAGCACAAGTGAATTCTTCTTTCTCTGGAAACTTCTCCTTTAAATGGGGGATTTCTTCCTCCTTGTGTAAGTACTTAGACATGTGAATGACTCTGCACTACAAAGACCAGCCTAAACTATGTGTGTGCTCGATGCCCTGCTTGATGTAGTCTCTTCTCTTTCTCTCTTTGTTCCTTTCTCATAGTAGGTTCCTCTGGGATGGATACATCATCCTCAACATATGTGCCCTTATCAAACTTGGTCCTTATGTGTATATACACCCTTACCGCCATTTTTCCTGTAATAGGTATTACCATGGGCTTCACCATACGTATGTCGTGGGAGACACACTTCTCCACATACATGTGTTTCTTAGGGTATACCAATGTTCTGTGTAGTGCATGGTACTCCTAGTATACCTCACTTAGATCAAATCTAAGTTTCTTGGCATCCTTGAACCTATTGACGATGCTCTAAAAATATTACACTGTGAAGTCTGATGGTAACTTACACCATGGGATTTTTGAGCCATCTGTCAAAGAGAATTTTTCTATGCATAAGTGTTGGTATACAACGAACTCAACTTCACCATGCACTAAGGGTAGTAGTTGTTTAGGGATTCTCCATTCTACCCCAAACACATCACACATTTGCTTGTACCATTTCTCCAAGTGCGCCTTATATGCAACAATCATCGTGTCATAAGTGTATGCTTCAAACCTCTTCGTGGGGAAGGGTCCTCATCAAGGTACTCCCAAACATAGCTATTTGGCCCATCAGGCACTCCAATATTTGAAAACACAATAGTAATAAATATGTTACCATACATGATATTGTTCCCGTCATGCACCACATCTATAATATCCTCTGCAATGAAGTCCAAATAGTTGTAGATTGTTCCATCAGAAATCTTCCTGTAAATGTTCAACCATCTCTTATTCACTTGCGTCCAACACTCTTATCTATTCAACTTGGTCAGCAAGTGTGTGGCCATCTTCATGATTGGGTTGGTGATCTTGTTAATATCAAAGTAGCGCAAACCCTTATTATACTCATATTTTGTGGTTGTTTCCTTGACTGTGTCCTTTTCTCCCAAGTCATCATCTAGTGACTCTCCTGAGCATAACAGTCCAATGTATTTTGAAATTAGATAAGCATTCTAGCATATTCTTCTTCCTATGAAGTAAAAATAGTCTTCATGCACACACGACATCAACAACTGGTACAACCTGTCAGGTTTACCAAAATATGGCAACTCATAGAGTTACAAGAGTCTAGCCTTCTCCAATGTGGTTTTCACAGAGTCATAATAAATAGTCTTGTCATCTTGTGTCCTTTCTCCTGTCGGGTGAAATAATTCCAATGCTATTTCTTTCTCTATGGTGCTCTTCCTATGGTTCGATAACATTACAACCATCTTACACACGTGAGACACCCAATCCATCCCTAATATAATGCCATTGGGGTACTGCATCTCTACATACCATTATTCATTGAAACTTGTTGATGTGACTAGTTTTCCCTTTCCCTTTCCTTTTCCATTATTAGGTGAAGTGTCTGATCCCTTCCTTGGTGAAATTATTCCTTGTTAAGTCCTTGTAAGTTCTGTTAATGTAAAATTATAGAACCCCCCGAATGGCCTGATTATGAGTGGGGCATTCGTTGTAATTTTCTAACATGGGACCAAATCTCAAACCGTGGGACTTTCCAAACTTGAGATGGTCCTACAGAGAAGGATGGATTACTATGCCTCGCTTATAATGCTAAACTACTCCTAATGCATAAAATACTCCTAACTACAACTATCCTAACAACTTCTAAGGAGATAGGGAGAGAGAGAAAGAGCATGAAAAGTGGGAAATCCTACACTAAGGGGGTAATAGCACCAGAAGAAGGGGGAAAATATTCTATTGAGGGAGGATGAAACAGTGAAAAGGGGTTGAGGGAGGTCGACAAATGTGACACAGACCCAAATCCTAATCCGCCATCAACACTCCATGAAGCACAACATCATACACCTGCAAGTGAAAGAACATGCACAAAATACAACAATAATAATAGAGAGGCAAGAAAATACACTAAAAATGGGCTAGGGTTGAAAAAACACCACAAAACATAATTTTTATTGCTTCATAGTATGCACATACCATTACATTTGATGCAGAAAGGCATAATTACATTTCTAGGCCCAAGAGAAGGCTCGTAGGTCAAATGGAGTTGAGATAAAAATTCCAGAGTTTCCTAGCTCCCATAATGCCTCTCTAAAAAATGAGGGGTTTGAGTTCTTTTTATAGCCAATTTTCACCTACCCTCATTAAAGAGGTATGAGCACCCATACAATTTCACTTCCCTAGGGTACCTTATGTTACAAAATACATGGGTACCATACTAGCATTAAATTTGGTTGTTGAGCTATCTTTCACCCACCTACCTTTTCCTTTCCTGGGACTCGTGAGTTGTCTAACATGTAACCCATCCAACCTCTCCGTACCATCACCGGGAGCCCAACCTTATGACCCATCTAACCATGTGTCACTTGACCTTGACCATCCAACCCTAGGGGTTAGAAATCATTCAACTATGTGAGCCATAAATTTGAAGCAACCACCCAACAACGAGCCGCCACCGAGAAATGGGTCGACCAACTTGTTTTGTACCTAGGGTTAGACATCATCTAACCTGTGACACTTCCAACTCAACTAACTGGCCTATGACCCATCCATCCTCCTTATCTCCTTCACCCAGTGAGCCGTCGAACCATGCCTGTATGATGCCTCCAACTAGTATGTAGACCAATAGAGCCATCTCACCCTATGTCGTATATCTTGAGGGGGTTGGACGATGTCCGACTTCCTACCGACCATCCCGATTGCGTCGCCACCAAACTACCATAATGGTCACCAACCAACCCAAACATTTAAATCACCAAACCAACCCAGGTGTCATACCCCCAAGGCCTTCCAACCTAATCGTACACTTCTCTATCGCCTAACCCCTAGGTCGTCCATCTACTCAACCAACCTGCTCGACCAATCTAGCTGACCAACTCGGACGTCCAACCCAAGCATTGAACCTACTTGTGTCACCTAACTAGCCATTTAATCATCATCCAAACTACACTTTTTAATTCATCCAACCAACCAACCTGACCAACCAATCCATTCGTTTCGACCTATCTGTACAACTCGATCTATATCTCAACTATCATCCTACTTGGTTCCAAATCATAAGACAACCCAACCAACTCAGTTCCTAACTCGCCAGAAAACCTGACCAGCTTGTTTTGCCATGACAAGCCAGCTCTCCACGCATGAATATTAACTCGTCTGAGCCATCTAAGCTCTTTTCTCTCCTAACAATATGGGGCTGAATTTGACGACCGTCTGCATGTCCCATGACTTTGAATGGTTAAGTCCATTTATGATGATTTATCCAAATTATCCCGGGGTAAGTTTGGGATAAAAATAGTGACCTCTCAGGGACATCTACCTCGCTAGATGTCTTACCAATTTCCTTGAAGTATCCATTGGGCATGAAGTCAAGCCTAACCTTGAATAAATGATCTATTCCATTTGAAAATTTATCACCCAGATCTGTATGAACTTAGCATTTGGGCTGAAACGCCTTGGCCTACTCTTAAAGTTGATTTTGGGATTTTAGATAAATTTGTAAAATTTCCCCAAAAATGAAAATTTGAATAAGGAAAATACATGGAGAATGATGGACCTGTACTGATATATTGGGGTTAATAGATGCACCTTGAAAAATGCCCCAAAATCTGATTTCTACCATGAGCATTGTTGCTTCCAATGAATGGATTGTGCACGAGAAACCACACACCACAACACACACTATGTACAAAACTGAAAATCATACACACCCCACATGGGATATGCAGAGTGTGCAAGAGCACTCCTTCTGTTGAAATCACACCTACCTACTCTACACAAACTAGAATAAGGGAAAGCTAAACCAAGCCTACAACAGAAGGGAGAAATATATTCCCTTATTTACAAAGTGTGGCCATGTAATTAATTTAAAAATGGACATGGCATGTAATAAGAGTGGAAAAATATCTACCACCCTTCTACCTAAAGCATCAACCACAAATAAAATTAATACCTCCTCTAGTTTTACATTTGGTTGGAGGTGTTGTGGCTAACCTTTAGTGCTTTCAATATCATCCTCATGCCCAAAAATGAGCATGAATGGCTATGGATTCTCCTTTGGATCCAATGAAGCCAAGTACCTGATAGGGAATGGTCTTACCCACTACATGTTCCCACCACTCTGAGTTTCAACTCCAAGAATGGAGCCTTCCTATAGACTTCCCTGAATGGATCTATTTGCATGCTGATTTTGACCTTTTTGTGCATCTAAAAATAGTTGGTCCTATGCTTTGATGAATGATTTGGTAGTGGTGTCATCCTTGCTTTCTTCTCCTTCCTCAATTGCAATAAACTCTCCTGTAGTGTGTATCTCATTAGGAATGATTGCAGCCTTTGATGTAAATATTGGTAAACTGTTGCAACTTGTTGAAGTTTGTTGCTCAATTGGGAGTTCCTCCTCCACTTAAAGACCAAGACTATGTGCACATTTGTCCATTTCCTCCAATATAAATCTTTACAAGTCAAACTCCTCTAGTTTATGCTCTTAAGGACTATCTTGGGAAGTGAGATCTTCTTGAAAGTCTTCCTCCATCATAGGTTCATCGATTAAATGAGACCCTACAAATGAGAGAAAAAAATATCAATGATGTCTTCTTCATTCAGGGCCTCTGGATCTGAATTAGTCTCTCTTATATGTTCCTCTTCAACTAGACCTGGAGCTTCTTCTTCCTCCCTCGTTTATTCTGCAGCTTGTGATTGATCAACAACCTCTGAAAATAGGGTGCCCTCATGGACACTACATTCTGAGAAAAGGGACCGCTCGTCGTATTCTATTTCTTCTTGTTCCTATTCTACTTCTACTGCAACTGAATCAACTTACACCACTTGTGGATGGACCTCACCCTCCTCCAAAGGTTTCTCCATCAAGGTGATTTTATCAATTTTGAATCGAAGATCCAAGCTCACTAAGATTCTAATCATTTCTTCTTTTATTGGCTCTTCTTTTTACTGCTCTCCTTGACTGGATTTTTGAGTCTCTTCCTGATATGGACCTGGGAAAGTGGGAGGAGCAGTGGGTGGGGTCACCACTAGTTGTTGCTTGGTTTTTATGGAGGGGAAGGTATTTATTTTGGATTTTATGGAGGGGACTTGGACTTGGAAGGAAAAAGGGTAGAGAAGATGAGATGGGATGGAAGATTAGGAGATGGAAAATTGGATTCCACAATGGGGGAAGTAGGTGAGAAGCTTGGAAATTGTGGCTCCCACTGAGATGGTGCAATTTAGGGAGTGAGGGGAGAGTTGTAGGATGACAATGCTAGGGTCTCCCATTGACAAGATCGACTAGCCTTGTCCACAAAAGCTCCTATCTCCTGAATCCACTCCATAAGCCTAGGAAAAATCTCAACAATAATATCGAGCTTCTCCTACAGGCTGTAATAGCTTGGAATAGGGCCCACCCATGGACAAGGGGTCCTAAAACCAATCTTGCATGCTTGTAATTGAGTCACAACCCTTTGATGTGCCATCTTTGCCTCCAATTCTTGAACTTTGTTTTGTAGCTCCATATCCTCAGGTGTAGGATAGTATCCTCCATAATATGCATACCCTAGCTCTTCAATAGCTCCATAGTTTGGTACGTAACAAAATTGTCTTGCATCTTATTCATAGGAGTATGCATATTGTTGATCTTCATTGAAGTATGGATCTGGAGGTGGATAATAGTAACTTGAGAATGAACTCGTGAGTTAGGAGGTGAGCATGAATAGTACTAATGCTACTGCATGTGAGAATTCCAAGAGGGGAACGATGTCATGATTGCAAAACTTCATGGACAGAAGAAAGTGGAAAGATGTGGAAGGAAAAATGGAAATGGATGGAATGCAAGAAGATCTAGCAACTCTGATAATGGGTTGTTGACCAGATGGAGTCACCATATGTGCTTTGCATGTGCCTCTAAAGGTTGAAATATTCATAAAGAGCACATCAACTTGATGAAGTGAAAATGTAGACCAAAATACACCCCTGTGAAATATAAAGCTTTCGCCTGCTTGTCCCACGGCGTGTCAAAACTGTTAATGCAAAATTACAACACCCCCCAAATGGCCTGATTGTGAGTGGGGCATTTGGTGTAATTTTCTAACATGGGACCATCTCTCAAGCTGTGGGACTTGCGAACTTGAGATGGTCCTTCGGAGAAGGTCAACTTCCTCTTCCTAATTATAATGCTAAACTACTCCTAATGTAGAAAATATGCCTAACTATAGCTATCCTAACAACTTCCAAGGAGACAGGGAGAGAGAGAGAGAGAGAGAGAGAGAGAGAGAGAGAGAGAGAGAGAGAGAGAGAGAGAGAGAAAGATCATGAAAAGGGGGAAACCCTACACTAAGGGGGTGATAACATCAGAAGAAGGGGGAAAATATTTTGTTGAGGGAGGATAAAAAAGTGAAAATTTGGCTAAAGGAAGTCGATAAATGTGACACATACCCAGATCATAATCCACCATCAACACTCCATGAAGCATGACATCATAAACCTACAAGTGAAAGAACATGCAAAAAATACAACAATAATAATGGAGAGGCAAGAAAATACAATAAAAATGATCTAGGGTTGAAGAAACACCACAAAACACAATTTTTATTGCTTCATAGTATGCAAAGACCATTACATTTTATGCACAAAGGCATAATTACATTGCTAGGCCCAAGAGAAGGCTCACAACTCAAATGGAGTTGAGTGAAAATTTCGTAAGAGTTTCCCTAGCTCCCAGAATGTCTCTCTAAAAAATGAGGGGTTTGAGCTCTTTTTATAGCCAATTTTCACCCACCCTCATTAAAGAGGTATGGGCACCCAAACAATGTCACTTCTTAAGGGTACCTTCTATCATAAAAGACATGGGTACCATATTACATTAAATTTAGTTGTCGAGTTGTATTTTGCTTACCTACCTTTTCCTTACATGGGACTCATGAGCCATCCAACATGTAACCCATCCAACCTCATCGTACTGTCTATAGGTCTCGAACCTTATGAAATGTATAACCATGTGTTGCCTGACCTCAACCATCTAACTATGCGGGTCGTACATTTGAAGCAACCACCCAACAATGAGCCACCACTGAGTAATGGGTCAACCAACCTATTCTGTACCTAGGGTTGGATGTTGTCCAACCTTTGAAACGCGTCTAGCCTAACTTACGGCCGATGACTCATCTATCCTCCTTTTCTCCTTCACCCAGTCAAGCAATCTAAACATGCCTGTACGATGCGTCCAACTGGTATGTCGACCAACCGAGATGTATCACCTTGTGTCATCTATCCAAAGGGGATTAAACACCATGTGACTTTCATACTATCTATCTTGATCCCATCATGATGCTACCATAATGGTTGACTAACCAACCCAGGTGTCATACGCCCAAGCCATCCAACCCGGTCATATTTCGTGCTACCGACCAACCACTGGGCCATCCATCTAGCCAATTAACCCGACTGATCAACCCATCCAAACCACTTAGACATCCAACCTAGACGTTTAACCCAGGTGTCAAACCTATTGTATCATCTAAGTAGCTGTTTAACTTCAATCTAACCTGCAATGTTTTATCCATAACTAGCCAACCTAGCCAACCAATCCATCCATCCGACCTGGTCATCCATCTCGTTCTATAGCTCGGCTTTCATCCATCTTGGTTCCAACTCGCAAGACAACCCAAATAGCTCAGTTTCAACTTGTCAAACAACCTGACCAGCTCATTTCACCATGGCTTACAAGTTCACTACGCATGAAGATTAAGTCGGTTGAGCCATCTGATCTCTTTTGTCTCATGACAATCTGGGGCTGAATTTGACAGTCAGTATAAACATCCCAAACTTTGAATGGTTAAGTCCATTTATGATGATTTATCAAAATTAACCAGGGGGTAAATTTGGGATAACAAGTTCTTCTTCGTGTCTTGCTTCAACTCTGCTTGATCCCTCACCTTCACTCCTCTACGAAATTCCTCCAAAACCTATGCCCTATCTCTACAAACCCTAACCTGAAATCTAACCTTCCACAACACAGTGTAAATACTGGCAGGAATCCACCAAAAAAACTCCTTCACTCATGCCTATGTACTCCTTTCCACTCTGGTTCACAAATCTACTAAACTTTCCACTTCACACATAAAACTCCATAAATTATTTTCGCAAGGATGCCCTAGTTTACAAAATCTCTTCCAAAACAAATGCAAGGTAAAAGAAATAACTTACCCCGACCTTCTATTTATATATTTTTTCTTTTTCCCACATAAAATCGATGCCACCTACCAACGTAAAAATGCATTAAAGTCATATTTTTCCAACGCCATCCTTCTGCGTAGTTTTTCTAGTACTTTTCCTCCATGTGCAAACCCACGTGAAACACCCACAACCTTCTGGTGGACAAAACTTATTTGACCACATACTAACTTGTGTATACTCCCATGCCGAATTATATCTACCTCTGCGCATATTTTACCAAGTTATTTCCATCACCTACCTCATGTTTCTATGTGCTTTTCTCATTGTACATGGTTTTTATAAAGCTTTTGACACCAATCTCCACCCATAGTCACTTCTGCTACGTGTGCTCCTTTGAACCCACACGCTTTTGATTTTCTCACTTGGGCTGCCAATCCACATCACTTCCAACACTTTCTTATTACTGTAATCTTCACTAAAACTCTTATTTGACATGTTTCACCCCACACTAAAAATATTCATGGTCCTCTGAACATAAAAACCCTTTAGATAATAACTGGCTACTAGCACACAAGTGTGCCCAAAACAAACCAAACAGAAAGACAAAGAAAAGCAACGATGAAAGGAAACACATAGAAAGGAAAATGCATTAAGGTAAATCCTAAACTAAATGGCAATATTGCCTTATTTACAAACACACTGAAGAATTATTTGTAGTAGGGATTCAACCTACTCCCATTTAAATGACCAGAAACATTTTTCCATTCAATGCTTGTAACTTGCAAGCACCTGAGTTAAGTATATGAGATATCATGTATGGTCCCAGCCAATGCACTTTAAGTTTTCCAGGATGGCACAAAAATTTTGAATCATATAGTAGAACCATCTGCCTAACCTCAAACTTCCTATTTTTAATATGAAAATCATGCCATGCCTTCTGTTATTCTTTATCCTTCTTCTGACTCTATCGAGAAATGGCTCACCTCTCATCAATTTCCATAAGTTTATCAATACGCTCCTCTAATGCTTGTTCATCCGCCAATCCTCCTGCGTGCACAATACGCAGGATGGTAACATAAATTCCACAGGAAGAACTACCTCTGCGCCAAATACCAATTGAAAAGGATTGGCCTTGTTCAATCTTTTATTAGTTGTGTGATATGCACATAATACGATAGATACTTTATCATCCCAGTCCCTTCTTTCGACATCGCAAATATTAGTCAACGTGTGGCTTAAAAGTTGTTTAAAGGCCTCAACAGTTCCATCATCCTAAGGATGATAGGATGTAGTCTTGTGATGCACCACCTTAATGTATAACAGTTTCATTCAAAAAGTGGGTGCCCCTATCACTAGTCAAACTCAACGGGAATCCATAACTACTGATTATATTCTCCCATAAGAACCTAGTTGTTGTAGCTGCAGTGCAATCCTTCATAGGTACCACTTTTTCCCACCTTGTAAGATAGTTTATACAAGTTATAATATAGTGCGAACTTGTCCTACGCATAGATAGGGAAATCGGTCCCACAAATTCAATTAACCACTTCTCAAATGGTGTAATAGGTCTTAATGGAATTTCATCTCTCGATCTATCTTGCTAAGGTGCTAGAAATGGTCACAAGCCTTGCAATACTCTATACAATCCTTATAAACCATTTCCCACCAAAGACCTACCAATAGGATCTTGTACGCGGTTACATTTCCTGCATAGTGATGTTTGACAATGCCATCATGAGCTTCCTCCATGATTGTAGTACATTCATGTTCTAGTACGCATCGACACAAAACATCATCTCGTCGAATCTTATACAATTCTACGCTAATCAACATATAGTGCAAAATGGGCGTTAGTAATGAGTTTATCCTTCAAAGTGTCAAAATCCACCTGTTGTGCCTCACCTTAATAGAATTTACTCTTATGTTTCCAAAATCAGAGATTTTGGCATATCCCTTGATAGATTTTTGGTAGTAACCCATATGCCCTAAGAATCCATGCACGATGCTTTGACTAGTAGGCTCCTCCAAACCTAAGATAACAACTCTGGCAGGATCTACCAATAAAACTTCCTTGTAAATGATGTGACCTAGTAGTGTGCCAAATGAAGTAGAAAAGACACATTTCTTAATGTTTAGAGAGATAATTAACTAGCTTACACCTCTAAAACATCAATCTCAAATTTTCACAATGATCTCTTACTAACCCATATACCATCCAATCATCTAGGTAAACTTGCAGAAACTTGTGGATGAAGTCTTGAAATTCTTGCACCACAATGTGTGAAAATATAGCAGGTGTGTTCTTCAGTCCAAAAGGAATGAACGTATAAGAAAAATTCCCCATTTAGTGGTGAAATTAGTCTTCTCCTAGTCTTCCTTCGCAATTATTACCTGGTGATAACCTAAGAACCCATTTGTAAAAGAATAAATTTCCTGCCCTACTACACCTTCAACATTCAAATCTATATAGTCTACACATATCCTTATCCTTCCATCCTTCTTGATACTAATCACCATTTGTCTCACCCATTCAAATTCCTCAATTGACTCAATCATTCTAGATTGTATTATCTTATCAATTTCCTCCTTAATCTTTATGCACAAATTTTGGTTCATCCTGTAGGGCCTCTTCCTGATGGGGCATGCACCCTCTTTTAACTTAATGTGAATTTACCCTTAGGAATGATGAACTCCCTTTAACTCATGGTATCCATGTGGAAACAAATCTTGGAAGTCCTCACGACAACTCAACTATTTTTGAAACCTCCTTGTCCGTCCAGTAATTTCCAATGATAATTTTTTTGGTTCCTCTTCAGTGCCAATGTTGACCTTTAAAATTTTAAAGGGCTCATGGTAGGCATGCACTCTCTCATATTATTTTTCCAATACTTCACACGTACCATCTGTGTGATCAACATTTAAATTTTCCACTTCCTTGTCATCTATCTGGTACACCAACTTACCCTTTTGTTTTTCTAGGCAAGCACGCTCAAGTTGTACTTCTTCTGCCTCTTCCTCTATGAAGCACGCCTCCAACTAGGGTTCACCCAATAAATCTAGGATTTTTCTTCATCCATGACACTATCTCCTAAGGTAAGGCACTTAACTACCTATAACACCTCATTTACTGATGGCTTAGGAGATTGATATTAAAAAAATTTAATAATATCTGCCATCATCTCTTGCAAATTTCCCATCTGATGACGTAGCTCCGAATGGATATACTATGCATGCGCACAACCCTGCAAGGTGGAATATAACTTATGCACCCATAGGGAAGGAGGAAAGGCTTATGGGCCTTCCTTCAGTTCTTCTCGCTCTCTCCGAACATGGTACAAGGAAGATCCCTTCCCATCATAGTCGCATATCTTAGATGGTGCAGTACTTCGGAGAAACCTAATAGAGAGTTCAATTCTCACTTCACACCACTCTAGAAGATTATCTTGATTTGTTGCCAACTAGGGTTCACCCAATAAATCTAGGATTTTGTCTTCAACCATGACACTATCTCCTAAGGTAAGGCACTTAATAATATCCACCATCATCTCTTTCCAATTTCCCCTCTGACGACATAGCTTTGAATGGATATAACATGCGTGTGCACAACCCTGCAAGGTGGAATAGAAATTATGCACCCATAGGGAAGGGGGTAAGGCTTCCAAGCCTTCCTTCCAGTTCTTCTCACACTCCTAAACATGGTACGAGGCAGATCCCTTCCCATCATAGTTACATATCTTAGATGGTGCATTACTTTAGAGAAACCTAACAGAGAGCACAATTCTCACTTCACACCACTCTAGAAGATTATTGCGATGTGTCACAAACCAACACGCTACTATCCCACTCAAGGTATAAGTTAGCATATTCCTCCTCTCTACTTTACATGTCCATTGGACCTCGATTGTGTGTAGAAAGACATCAGGGTTTCCCTCCCTAGTGTAACTTGGAAACTACCTTCCTCCCAGACACCTAATTATGTGTGCCCTAGTAACTTGAGTAATAGATTCCTTTAGTTGTCTTCTAATCAACTCATAGATCCCATGCACCCAATTGTCACATGTAATTCTAGTCATGTCACTCATGGACTGAGAATCTTCCCACTAAATGACCCATTCTCTCGATGGATGAATAACTTCAGGGTACCTAATGGTGCGCACATGTATTCTATCAAATCCTCTTCTCCTAAGGGTTCCACATATGATGCAAACCTTCCATCTATCAGTGGTATAATCACGCACTCGTTATTGTTATCAAAACTAATGTACCCCTTATTGAAGCAAAAATCAATGACATTCCTGTAACACCAGGGGCATCTAAGTAATACTGGGAAATTTGCTACCTCATTGAGTTCTAGAACCTCAAAATCCCCAGTAAACCTTGCCCCTTGAATGGTTATGGATGCATCCTTCAAAACTCCAATGGGCATAGCCTTTTTTTTCAATTAGCCCTATACAACACATTTGAAGACGGCTACAATGGGGGCCTTCCCATCTGATTCTGCATCTAAGGTAAGGAAATTGAATTCCATGCATGTGTAAATCAATATGTTGCTTAAAATCCATCCATAAACCACTGCATTTAATGTGATTTCCTTATCATAATCAATATTGTGAGGGGGTAGATTAGCATGTAAGACTTTTCTCTCATGCTCACCTCTAGCGCGTGTCACTTTTTCTCTCAACTATTCCCCTAATAGAGGAATAATGTTCTCTTGGCACAACATCTGACATACTTCTCTAACTTCATCCATATCATTCTAAGGGACCTCAATGCTCTTTTTCTATTCCAACTTCCATGATTTCTCCTTTAGAAATTGAATCTTTCCTTGCAAGCTTCGAATTACCTCCATGGTTTCTTGGTAAACCTCCTTCTGATGGCTTGGATCAAGATACTTTATGTAACACTTATTCTCTTGTAATGATGGTCCTTTTCTTCATTATTCCCTGGCGTGAGCGTCTTCCACCCGCATAGTCACCAGGACTAGTTCTAACTCAGGGTTATATGCCACCCTAGGCATCCATAATGGATCAACCCACTTCACGCTAACCATTCCCATGCCCTTGTCCTTCCTCTAGTTCTAGCTCATTTGTTCACCATGAGAATTGTAGCAGATCCATACATTCATGCTTGTAGTGTTCAGTAGATCCATAATTGTAAAAAGTTCCACGAGGGAACTCACTTCTACCTCCTTGACCACCATGGCCTCTGAATCCTCTGCAAAAACCTCTTCCTTGACCACCTCCATCTGGCACCCTTCATATTGACATCCTTCACCCTTTGAACCTCTTCTAATGCTGGTATGGCACACACCAGTGTTAATGGTGTCATGGATTTGGTTTATTAGTCTGTAGTCCTTTGTATCATGGGTTGTAGATGTATAAATTTTACAATAACATGACACATTTTATGGATCGTGCGCTCTAATAACGAGCACCTACTTGCATCATGATCCCCATGGAAAATTTCACAATCTACTAACATAAAGCACACCAAATTTCGAGGGAAAATATCCTTGGTATGTCCTTCTACTTCACAGCTTGTACACCAACGTCTAATATGAGTTTCATGAGCTGAATTTGTACATATTTTTTCAAGTTACTTTTCCATGGCAGCAATCTATGCTTCCAAAAATGGGCTTACCCTAGTGTCAATGCTTCAAGGCCTGAGTGTGTAGAGAAGCTTCCAAGGCCTCATGCGGATCCTTGAAAGTCTTATGGGAAAGTACTCTTCTGAAAGACATTATCAATCCTCCAACGAACCCTTGAGCATGTTGAGATGGATGGATATCATAAGACAATTTTGACAAGAGAGTCTTAAAGTACATGTCATACTCCCACACACTATCTACCATACTTTGTTGAATCTCCTTGAGCACACTAAAGATATTTTTTTCAAACTCAAGAATATGGAATTCTGCTAAAAGGCATCACATAACGAAATATAATCCATTTCTTTCTGATGTGGGTCATACTTTAGGTACTAGCTATGCATGCACCCTTGCAACATAGTTACAAACTGACTTTCCTTCTTCTTTGGGGAAGTGATACCCTTAGCATGCCATAGCAACTCACATTTTTGTACATGCTCTATAAAATTCTCAACACCCTTGTAATCAGGTAAATGTAGAGACATCTCATAAAACACCTATGGAGGTGGTTGAGGTCCTTGTCCACCAGTTCTAAAACTTTGAACTCTTCATGTGTTGCCACCACCACCAGATCCACTAGAACCACTAGATCTTATTCCTCTAGATCCACCAGATCCTCCTCCTATAGTAGGTAAAGGGCCTAAGGCAGTAGTTGTGCCTTGCGCCCCCACTGTTGTGCTAAAATGCACACCAATAGTTTGTGACGTCGAACCACCCGTAGATGTGGTACTAAAACCTTTTGTACCCATATTTTTCCTAAATATTGTGCCAGAAAGGATGCCTCCAAAAGCATGAAGTATTTGTGCTTCCATAGATGAACTAAATGAGAAATTATATCTACTAGGTGTTGTTTGACCATAAATATTAATACCAATCAGGTTAACCACACTTGTCTCAGAATTGGAAAACTAAGCACTAGGGTTTAGTCACTATGTGGACTAAGATGTGTGCCTATGGGTCTCCTCCTTTCTCCATACGATGAGCTCTCACTAGAAGTTGAGGGGTTTCTCTCTTGCTCTTTCTAAGATGGGGTAACATAGACTACTTAGGTTCTACGTATTCCATGCGAACCTCACATCCATCCCGCAACATCTATCTCCATAATTCCATCACTCTTACAACTTTACATTGTCTCGTCAACTCCCTTTCTTGCACTTCATTATACTTGATCCGTCTCTCCTCTCTCTCCATTTCCATCGCAAGGTATTCCATCTCTTTCCACACTATCTTCCACACCCCGTTCCTAGAGGGAAGTTAGCCATCCATATGAAATGACTCCATACTAGAGAGTGATGATCATGATCTTAATGGTTGTATGGTATAGCATGCAAGAATGATCCTCTTGGATCCCTCAAGAACTCAAACTCAATAATCTCTAGGAAATAATACATAGAAACCACATATTCCAATGTATAACTAGCCAACACTCCACTCCACCAATGATCAATGATACGAGTTAGGTTAGATCAACATCATGTAGCCTCTGATACTCTTCTTGGGTCCAAAAATGACGTCTATAATAAAAAATATCCTTGATGCATATGTTGATAAACATTCATACAACTCTACTGGGAAACAAAAAAAAGAAGGTCTCATAGATCTCATGATATAGGTGCTCTTCTACCCATTTATGTGCATCAAACTCACATCCATTACTGAATTATTGTGCAAACTCATCCTTCATTTTTTAAATCCAAATCTCAATGGTGTCCAAGGTCAAACGTTCTGTCATCACACACCATTTTCACAATAGCTTCAAAAGAGGTCTTGGTAATAGAACCAAGATGTAGTCAGTTTTTCCCTACTCCCTTTAAACCCCAAACACATTGGCCTATCACCCAACACAAGTTGGGCACTAACCCGAGGCACGTGTAGGTGTCGAGCCCCTCTTTTATGTGAGCCTTGTGAGAATTCTTCACCATTAATGGAGGAACATTTTTAGGAACATAAATACATGCATCTAATCTAATAAAGAGGTAGAGGAACTAGCTCTAAGCATAAATGCACCATGATATACATATATATATATATATATATATATATATATATATATATATATACATATAAACATTGCAACAAAATAAGAGAAATAGATCTGAACTATAAATAACATGAAAAAACACTAGGGTTGCGTCCATAAACATAGATATTTGGAACATAGCACCATATATTGATTATAATCATTTATATTATCAATATTACATCAAAAAGGGTCATATCGAAATACATCAAGGAATGACAATCTAACCCTATAAAACTACACTGCACAAAGAGCCCTAGTTATGTTCTTCCATGACAACTCTAGTTTGGGACCAGATCACATTCATACATGCATCCCTATACTCATACCTTTCTACCCTTCTTCTTTCTCTATCATCCAACATCTTTCAGATTTTTAGAAGAATCTTCATCATGTCAGTGAGAAGAAATGGATAAATCTAGCCAAGGTAATTTGGCTTGAGATAATCCAAGCCAAAGAAGATCACAAAACAGAGAAAAATAAGGTGAAGGTAGACTTGAACGAGGGTACCTCCTCCGAGGAATCTTCAAATGGCAGAGAGGACCCCCCATCCTTGAACAAGAGGTAGTGAACGATGACACTGGGGCAGCGAGAGGAAAAAAGAGGTGCATTTAGGGGCACCTTATTGATGACATAGGGAGCCGAACCCCAATATTTAAGGAGGCATTGGATATACTCCACCTCTAACTGCACTTTTTTAAATTGGTTTTGAATATGGAGCATATCAGTAGAAATCATAGCCACTTTATTTGTAACAAAGAAATCATAATCAAGAGGAACATTATTAAATATGGCATTATTTCTGTATTTTCATAAATGGAACAAAATGTTAGTTATAAAGATATGCCAATTTTTTTGTAAACTACAAGTAACATGGTTGAATCCTCCAAGCGAACCACTTTCTAGGTGAACAAATTAGGAATAAAGTTAATTAATTATTAGATAGAAGAAAAATATGTATGAAGAAGGTGGAATTTCAAAGATAGAGTCTCCCAAGAAAGCTAGGAATGATATTTCTTGCAAAAAAAATTCCCAAAAAATTTAATCCCCTTTTTGAAAAATATAAGATCTTTAGCCTAAGGATCCAATGCCAGGGGGAATATTGAAAATAAAAGAGAGAGGACCACTAAAGAGATAAGGAATTGAGAGAGATGCTAAATCTAAATCCATTTCCAACCCAAAGAAGGTGAGGCTTGAGAAATTCCCAAGCCTTCCAAATACTCTGCAGAATAAAAGTACCCTTAATCTTAACTGGAACAAGGTAGAGAAGGAGAGATTGAAATATAAGACCCTTCCAAGTGAGCCTTCCTAGAGGGATACCCTAGAAAATACCATCCCAAAGGATAAGTTTACATACTTCATTCCCTTCTAGGCTATGAAATATCCATTTAACACAAATATCCTGCCCCTAGTGTTTGACATCAATTAAGCCCAAACCACCAACTTATTTAGGCATACACCACACTTCTTAAGAAACCCTATAGAACACCTTATGCCCTGTAGTGTTGTCCCATTATAAATCATGAAGAAGCTTCTCAAGTTTGGCATAAATAGCATTCAAAGGAGCCCATCATGAAAATTAATACACATGTGTGGCAATCAGAACCTTAGAGTATATTTGAAATTTCCCTACTAGAGAAAGTGATTTGGTGATCCAAAAATAAATTTCACAGTCAACATGTTGGATCACCTAAAACCAAAGATGAGATGAACTAGCCTTAAAAGTGAAAGGGATGCAAATAAATTTAAACTACACACCAGGTTTGATCCAAATCCATTTCATACCACAAAACTAAGCCGAATGGGAGATTGAGATTGTTGATAGAAGTGAGTTTTCTCCCATTAAATAATAGAACCCAAAGAAAGACAAAAAGTATCCAGATAATCAAGAGCATGATGAAAAAATTTCTCATCCTCCAAGAGTGTGAGAAAACAATCATCAGTAAAATACCATTAATAAGTCTGCTAAGTAGAAGAAGGTAAATAAATACCTTTCACTAATCCTTGAGAAGCACTATCAAGAAGAAGATAACTAAATCCTCCAACATCCAACACATAAAGGGAAGGGGATAGGAGGTAAACTTTCCTAATAGATCTGAAAAAAAAAACCTAGAAGACTAGGCACAATTGATAGTAAATACAAGAACCAACATTTTGAAAGAGAATTTATAAAGACCTAACAAAGCAAAGACCAATTTCTAAATCTTGGAGCATAGTTAAAATGAAATACCATTCAATTTTTTCATATGATTTAAAAAAATAAATCTTGTTGAGAGGAAAGACGAGTGCATTCAATACCTTCCCGGATGTCTATAATATTACAAAGAATATACCCATGTTTAAAGAATCCAATTTTCTCACTTCTGATTATCAAAGGAAAAAGATTAGAAATCCTATTAGCCAGATCCTTAGTAATGATCTTGTAAGACATGTTAATAAAATTAATGGGTCTCTAATTAGAAATTATCTCAGGATATCCTATTTTGGGGATGAATTTGATATTGCCTTGATTGATCAGGTCACCCAAAGATTGATTCCCAAAGCTACCAAGTAGACATTGTGGAGATCAGGACCAATAGTTTCCCATAGAGCTTGATAAAATTTAACAAGAAATCCATCAACCCTTGGAGCTTTATCTGAAGCCATTTGAAAGGTAACTTTTTAAAGAACAGAAACAGATAAATGCCTATCACAAGCCACCCGTTGGGTTTGTGAAAATTTTAAAAGAGACGTGTCCTGAGATGGAGTGGAAAGTTGAGTAGTAAAAACCCATGATAAAGATGCACAAAATATTAGAGAATATCAAGCAAGTTTGTAAACCTAGCATTTCCCAAGAGATTGCCTTGATCTTGTCTAAAGAATGTTTGGAGCACAACATGGCAAAGAATTCCTTAGAAGCTCAATCCCCAATTTTAAGCTAATGTAGGAGAGTATGAAGCTACACCCCATGGGCTAGGCTTTGTGGACTTTAAGAGTGTTTCACCAACATGAAGCCTGGGTTTATAGAGCATAATTGAAAGGTGATGCATTAAGATCTTATGAGATTATGGAGAACTCACGATATGAATCCTCATGGGAATTTTGCCTAAAGATGGAGGCCTACTTACCATATATAGAGAGAAAGGTGGTGGTGCACTTGATATCATCATTCAACCAAGTGATCCATCCAGAGCCATTAGAAGGCCGATTAACCAAATTCTATACTCATTATATGTGTGACACAGTCTGAGAATGCTTAAGGTGAGCAGTGTTAAGATAAAATTAAGAATTAACATGGTGATTTTTTGTAGTTTTAGACCATGTAACATTGAAAAATATGGGAGAATGGTCTGATTAGCAAAGAAGTGTCGAAACAACAACAAGACAACACAAAACATGGGAAAGATAGAAAAAACCCTTACTGGTCATGAGGGAGTGAACTAGCTGCTAAAAATTTGATCTTGTCCTTATCTAAAATTAAACCAAGTGAACAAGGAATAAGAGGATTTGTGCTAAAAGGGAATATTGGGATCAAAAAGTCCAAGCTTGTGCCTGAAATAAAACCAAAACTCCTCTCTCCCACACACAAGCACATAGTAAGATGCCCAATGATTCATATATCCTCCGACAAGGAGTTGGAAAATGAACAATAAAAATATCCTACTTTCGCACATCATTATAAACATAGATATTGACTAACCTAAAAAATATGGCCACCTAAATAAAAAAGAGACCATAACACTTGATATGTGGGGTATAAGTCTTAGAATATCACATGTTAAAAATGTCAAGAGAAATCAATGTCATGACTCCACCACCACCAGGCTCATAATTAGAGGTATTAAAAATGGCATGGGGCCAAATAATATGAGATACAAAGTATAAAAATATATATCTAGCTTTACTACTTGTAGACATAAAGTTTTCATCTAACGAAAGTAAAGACAATTGTCCCCACCGATAACATAGGGTTGGTTCAAGAAGCCCGTATATTAAAAGAATACATAATCATTGAGATTATTCTAAAGACATAGTACCCTCATCATCCATATTGGAAAGGTTATAAAGTTTCTTGTAAGAAGAAGATACCCGAGCAAGAACCAGGAAAATATATCCTAAATTCCAAGGATAACGTTTGTCTTGTATATACTCACCTTCCTCTTGAGGGGGATGGGCTATGAGAGCATGTAAGTTGATTATTACACATTTGAGATGAGTTTTCTACAAAAAATACTCAAGAAGGGCCAAGGGAGCAATGTGAGGAAGCCGAGGAAGTTTAATAGGGGTAAAAACATACTCAACCAAGGTGGTGAGCGGGAAGATGAAGGCTCGAATTTCACAGATCATATTATTTAATAGGGTTCGTGGACATAGACGAACCATTAGTAAAAACTAGACAATAAGTGGGAGCTGAGGTTTTTTAAGATGCTCGCGAAGTACCCTTTTGTGGGTGATAGTTGTCCAAACATTAGAAGCAGGGGTGACTTTAGAGTTTTTGGAGGTTTATCAATGGGTGTAGGATGAGAGTAGGCCATAAGAGGACACTCACAAATCATGTGCTCGGATAGTGACTCGATAATGGTAACAAGTATTAGGTAAGTTTATATAAAGCACCCTTCGAGAGAAATAGGTGTCCCCAAACTCAATATCAATGGTTTATTTTAATTCCTTTAACAAATCGATCTCACACACACATGGCGTTGAGGATGAGGATTAAAAAATTTGGGAATGAGCCTTCCCAAGGGTTTTACTAAGTCCCCAATTAAAACCCAAAGTGGTATGGGGAGTCCTAGATATTCAATCCAAACAAGAAATTTGAGCTTGGATTTCACAAAAACCTGAAAGTCCCATGCCCAAAGTGCAAAAAAGTAACTAAGGAGCTATGGATAAACCAAGGACCATTATTAAAAATGGCCTTACAATGTTTTGGATTGGAGAAACATAATTAAAAACCCTTTTTGAGGTTTTGAAATCCATAGAGTTTAACCCCATGACTCTTTCAGTGGTTATGAAGCCATTTATTCAAAGGATCTTAGGGGGGACTCATAAAACAAAATACCTAACTAGGGTATAATTTTCAAACCATTTGCATGCATGATTAAAAGTCGGTAAATAGAGAATGACATCAGATAAAGGAGTATCCGACTCATTACCTCATCAAAAACCTTCAGGTAAAACTTCCTTGATTTCTTTGGTGCCATTGTTGTTAGTCACTCTGTCGACGAGCCATTCATTAGTAGATTAGGGAGTCAAATTAGAGGCCATTAAAATGGGGCATGCTGCCACCCTAAAGGTGGAGTAAAATACCCACATAACATAATTAATGAGTAAAAATCCTGCTGAAAACCCGAAGGGATAATAGTATGATAATGGTATGGGTGATGTCATGCATGAACAAATAGCTAAGACCTAAACCCTAGCAAAAATCTCTAATCTTTCTATCTCTCGATTCTTTCAACATAATTGTTACTCAAGATATTGATAAAAATATGAAATCTCATAAAAGGATAAACTTATTATAGATATGGATAATCTATTACCCAAGAGTAAAGACTTTATATTTGAAAAGTAAAAGAATTGGAATACATGAAGAACTATAATTGGTACATGTGGATGAATCATGGATATTTAAATTCAAGAAACTTAAAATAAAGTATAATAAGACAACACTCTTAAAATGCATGAGATCCTCGAAATCGATGAACATGGTTCAACTCTGTAACTCAAAGGGATCAATGTAAAAATCCAAAAGAGATAAGAAATGAAATCTAAGAATGCGAGAATACATGACTCAAAAACATTATTCAAAATTTATGAAATGCTGAATTAGTTTAAAGAGAGTACGGATTCACCAAGTGGGAAAATAACCCAGAATAAGAGAGCATGAGTTAAGGATAGATGAATGAATGACAATAAAAACCATTGATCCATTAATGGTGCTTAAATTGTTTAGGAATAAAACTTAGCTTAATTCATCACTAGTTTATATTTGAATAAATGTAATAAGTTAAAGTATTTAATTTAATTAATTTAAACTTATCTCAATAGGTATTAGTTATCCTTAGTTATTAGTTAACTAAATGATAGTGTTATCATCCCTATGTTTGTGGGATCATGTTCTATCTTGCATATTTTGTTCCCGGATGATTTCCATGAGGGGCAATAGGCATAGTTAGGGGAAATATGCTATTTTTGCATATTTTCTCAGATTAGATGATTTGTTTCCATATATTGTGGATGAGATAGAAGCTATCCAATATCTATAAATATTGTAGCTCTCTCATTTGTTTTGTAATGCTTGATTTTGATATTAATAAAATACACAAGCACCATCTTGTTTCTGTGCAAATCTTTTGTGTGAAATATTGTTTTCAAGTATTCATTGTTAAGATTTGGTATCAAAGAAGCATTCTAATCGAGAGAGGAGTGTATAAAGTTTTAGGGAAGTTTAGGAGATTTGGAGAAATTACAGAGCTAGGGAAGCCATAAATGCCCCAAACCATTTCACAAAATTCCCTTACCCGAATCCACACCTCGGTTCATGGTTTATTTTCAATCAAGAACACCCGGAGTGTAGTCATAGGCTATTCTAGACTTGGATGTACCTCTGTTGTTGAAGGTGACATTTTTTGATTCTCTATTTTTTTTTAATTTACTTGTACCTCCATTTTTTAAAATCGAAGTATATTTAAAAAATAATATATATATATATATATATATACATTTTTTTGTAGTGTGGGGACCAAACCTTTTCAATATGCACACATAAATTCTAATTCCTCTTCTTTGTGCTCTTTCTTTTCATATATATGGCAAGAAAATTCTATGTCCCTGTGAGAAGATCTTTGTCCAAAGTGACTTCCCGAAGCCTGCAATCAACCTGGAGATTGCATTCACAATTCAAGAACATTCAAGAGAAGAAGAAAATCTTCCTGCATTGAAAAATAAAACAAATCCAACATAGAGGAAGAAATAAATTCAACATTGCATACAAAATATTCAGTGTCCAAAACTATGTGCTAGCAATATACCTACGTGAAGCCAAAGGAAGGAGGAAATCAATACTAAAAAAGGTGGCCAAGGGTTATTATAACGCTTAGGTAAAGTGGTTGAACTGTAGTTGTGTCCTAAAATGCACTATGCATGCATGAAAGCCTTTATCTGTATTTTTTCTATTAAAAAAATCACTTCTAAAATGTTTTCCATTTTTGGATGCAATGAAAAAAATTAGGAGATTTTTTTTTCCATTTTTGGAAAGGGGCCCGGAAAGATATTAAAATTACAATTTAAAAAAGGCATAACTTTCAATTGGTACCTCGGATTGAGGTGCCATTTTTTTTTAAGTGTGTGTTTTTGCGAGATCTACGTCTTGGTCTAGTTTTTAATAATATTTATTTTATAAAAATTGTAAAAATTATATTTTTATATTTGAAAAGAAGCCAAAGAGTCCAAAATTTTTTTTTGAAAATCGTCCATAGAGCCAAATTTGTAACATGGCCAATAGTGCCAAAAATTCATTGTACATGGCTGAAAAGGAGCCCAAAATAAATAAAATAATATTTTTTGGGGGGGGTGTGCATGTTTTAAGGGGGGGAAAAGTGTTCAATTTTTCTTCTACTGTTTATCACTTTTCACAATGGTTGTAATTACGGAACCAAAATTATTTTTTCCAGATTCTCAACTTTTGCATTCTGATAATTATCCAACATGGAAAAAAAATCATGCACAACTTGATTTTGAAAATCTATGGTCCATTGTTTCTGGTACATTAACAAGATCTGCAACAGATGTTACACAACAAGCTACATTTGATCGTGTAAATCAAAAAGAAAAGTTAATAATATTCTTTAGTATTTCAGATGAGGTACAACCTCATATTCATGAGACCACAATAGAAAAATAATCTTCGGATAATTTGAAAAAATATATGAGTCCAAAATAAGAACACAATACTTCATCTCCAGAAAAACTACTAAACTTGAAAATGCAACCAACCGAGAAAGTTGAATTTTTTTAGAAGAGTAGAAAATTTGTGTGCATCACTTCAAGCTTTGGAAGAAGAAGTAATCGACACACTCATGCCTATTGTATTGAGAGCTCTTCCTCCTTCATATAGGATTTTTTGTGACCACGTTCAACATAACTATTCAAACAAGTTCTTGATAATGTAGCCAAATTCTAACCAAACTTGATTTACTACAAATAATATGAACTACAAATAAAATAGATCTCCTTCTACATTATTTACTAATGAATACAATGTTTCCTAAATAGGAAAACAACTCCCAACTCGAGCTTCTAAGTAAACTCTAACTAACTCGAGACTAAATCTACTCTAGGTGGCTAGTAATTACTATTTTTAGCAGCTTACTAGAATCATTATTCTTAGCAAGTTCGCATGCTTATTCGTAGGAGCACCAAAATTTCCACACATATTCTATATCCATAAATTAAAGGAATTTCCAACTTTCTAAATCATAATGCAACTAATAGACTAAAATTACCTAATGCCCAAAAATAGGAAAAAACTGAACTCTAACTTAAATCCTAATTTTCAGCCTCAAGATGGCAGATTCAGGGCCCAAAAATGTGCCAAAATCTTACCCCAACTACTAGGGAATATTTCCACTACATTCATCTCATCGAAACATGTGGTTTAAAAAAAAAAAGGACTCAAACGGACACCCGGAGCTCAAGTTATGACCTTGTCAAGTTCCTGCTAATTTTGGCACATCATTCTCCCTTGCTTGAAAAAACATAGCTCATGTAAGTTGTCTTCTTCAAAATCCTTCCATTTATCTACATCTAACTTATTAATCTCCCTCTCTATGACCCAAGTATTGTCCTCTTGCTCCAGTCCTTTCCAATGGAGCAAATATTTGTTATATTTCCCATGTCACGTATCCATTGTTTTCTTATCTAGAATCTGATCCACTTCTTCTTTCGTCTTTACTAGAACCTACTACCTCCAAGCTATTAATTCATAAATAACATCCCCTTATGCACCATCCCCATGAAAATAATACAAATCTAAAACATTAAACACTGGAGAAATATCAAAATTCCATGGCAATTCTACCTCATAAGCATTATCATTTATTTTTTTCATGATTTTGCAAGGACCAATCTTCTTGTACTTCAGCTTATTATAGGTTCCTTTTGGAAACCTTTCCTTCCATAGATATACCATAACTAACTCACCAATTGTAAATACCTTTCTCCGTTTGTGCACATCTACTATTTCCTTATACTTATCATTACTATTATGCAGCTTCTTCCGCACTTCTTCCTGTAATTGTTGTATATGTTTGGAAAATGCTTCTGCATCATCACTGACTCTGCCATCAATTGGTAGTTATACCAAATATAACACCCCATGTGGATTAATCCCATACATAATTGAAAATGGAGGCTTTCATGTGGATCTATTTATGGAACTGTTATATGCAAACTCAACTTGTGGTAATGATAAGTCCCATTGTTTTGGATTTTCCCCAACTATGCACCTTAATAGGTTTCCCAAAATTTGATTTACCACCTCTGTTTTCCCATCAGTCTAAGGATGATAGGCACTACTGAACTGTAATTGAGTTCCCAATTTCTTCCATAAAGTCTCAGGTTTACTTAAAACCCTTGTGTCCCTATCTGAAGTAATGGTTTTTGGAACACCATGCAAACGAACAACTTCTCTCAAAAACAAATCTGCTATTCCCTGCCGCATCACTTGTTTTCTTACTGTAATAAAGTGAACCATCTTGTAAAATCTATCAACAACCATAAAAATTGATTCATTACCTCATTGTGTTTTTGGTAATCCCAAAACAAAATCCCTACTCGATCTATCCACGACCCTTTAGGAACATGCAACGACATATACAACCTTGCATTCTCGTGCATGGCCTTTCGAGACTTGACAAATTCAACACCTCTCCACATATCTTACCACATCTCTTTTCAGCTTTGACCAACAGTATTTTTCTACTACCAAGACTATCATATTATCTTTACCAAAACGCCTAGCCAATCCTCCGCTATGCAACTCTTTTACTATGTTCTCTCTCATAGACCCAATCGGAATACATAGTTGGCATCCTTGAATGCAGATAGCCATCCTATAAAATGTACTCATCTAGGACATCTCTTGCATTGGATGACAATGGATGATTTAACCTTTCAACAATATCCTTGAAATCAATACTAGAAGAATAAAAACCTTTATTGCTTCAAAACCCACCACCTCATTTTCCATAGTGGTAAAAAAGTCACATACCTACTCAATGCATCTCAGTAACTTGATTCTATTTTCATAATATATGTTTTAGAGAAAAATTATAACCCCGCAAAAATGATACCCACTTTGCATGCCTACTATTCAACTTCTTTTGTGTATTCACATACTTCGTATTATGTGGTCTCAGTAAATAACAAAACTCCTTATGTACTAAGTAATGCCTCTAATGCGTTAATGCTTGTACAATTTCATAAAATTCCACATCATAAGTAGAGTAGTTATTTCTTACCTCATTAGGTTCTCACTAAAGAAAGCTATTGGATTTCCACCTTGACTAAGAACAACACCAATACCCACATGCGAGGCATCATAATCAACCTCAAAACTTTATCAAAATCTGTAGTGCCAAAATGGGTGCCTTTGTCACCTTCTTCTTCAAGAATTGAAAACTATTCTCAGCTTGCCTTTGTCCACAAAAACTCCCTTTTTTATGCAATGCTATAGGTGCTACAATACTGCTGAAATTTTTAATAAACTTTCTGTAAAATGTTGCTAGACCATGAAATCTTCTTACCTCTATTATACTTCATGGAGTATTCCATTCAATAATTACCTTTATCTTTTCCGAGTACATCATACCCCATCTTCTAAAATAATAAAGCCCAAGAATACCAAACTCTCTTTCATAAATGTGCACTTCTTCATATTTGCATATAGTTTCTCTTTCCTTATCACTTCAATATCACCCTTAGATGCCTCAAATGTTCTTCCTTAGTTTTACTAAAGATCAAGTTATCATCAAAATAAACCACAACAAAATTACCATTATACTCCCGCAACATGGTGTTCATCAATCTCATAAAAGTACTAGGTGCATTGATAACCCGAATGACATCACCAACCACTCATATAATCCATTTCATGTATTAAATGTTATTTTCCACTCATCTCCTTCTCTGATCTGAATCTGATGGTAACCACTTCAAAGATCAATCTTGGTGAAATACCTAGATCTAGCAAGCACATCCATCATATCATCAAGGCAAGGTATTGGGAACCTTTACTTGATTATAATTTTATTGATTGCTCTGCTATCAATGCACATTCTCTATGTTCCATCCTTCTTTGGTGTTAATAAAGTTGGGGTTACACACGGACTCATGCTCTCCCTTATGACCCCCTTTCTCACGAGCTCTACCACTTTCCTATTCAACTCAGCATGCAATTTCAGGCTCATCCTATAAGCCACTTGATTTGGGAGTGAAGACCCTGGAATCAAATCAATATGGTGTTGAATATCTCTTTTGGGTGGTAATCCATCTGGTAGCTCATTAGGAATAACATCAGAAAATTCTTTTATTAATTCTGTTGTTTCTATTGGTATTTGTGCACTTGTAGGTTCATCCTTGTTGGCAACTAGTGCATAAAAAAACCAGTTGCCTTTGCCTCCTTCATAAATTCCATTGTAGAAAGCATATTTTCAGCCTTTCTTTCTTCCTTGAGAGGTAGTAAAACTCTTTTTGTGCCATCCTTCTAGAAAGTATAAGTATTCTTTCCCATGTCATGAATAACTTTCCTATTAAATTGCCATGGTCTTCCTAGCAAGCATATGACATACATCCATAGGAATAACATCACACCAAATCTCATCCTTGTAACTTTTCCCAATAGAAAAACTTATTAAAAATCTCTTATCAATAGTAACTTCATTACTCTTTTTAAACCATGCAATACAAGTAAGGGTTAGGATTCTTCTCATAATGCACTCCAATTTATCGACCATCTCATTTGAAACCATGTTCTCACAAATACCACCATCAATAATAATATTACATACCTTTCCACCAAGTGCATCTTGTTTTGAAAATATTTGTACGCAGCCATGTATCCCCCTTGATATCCTTTCTTGGAGCAATCATCATCCTCTTGATCATCATATTTTCTCCAACATCTGGTGGAATTTCTAGGTCATGTTCATCTTCTACTTGTTTAGCTTCAATAATATTTACTCTTGGTGCATCTCCTTGCCTCTTGTCATGTGTATAAGAATGTGGGAATTCAAAATCCTGATGCCCCTCTTCACCACATCTGTAACAAACAAATGGTCTTCGTGGAGCCTCCCATCCTCTATCACCAATGTATCCTCTACCTCTTTGTTGATTATGGAAATCTTGTCTCGTATCTTCTTGCTTTTCCAATCCATGAAATGATTTTCCCCTACCTTGGTTGAAACAAGCTCATCCCCAAAAAGAAGATGAGGCACCCCTATTCATTCTAGGTGATCTCCTAAAACTTCGACAATTTTTTTTTCCTCAAACTTTAAGGCTAATTCATAGGCATCCTCCATGCTCTTAATCCTATGCATACTTATCTCATCTTGAATAGAAAAATTTAATCCATTTACATACCTTGTAGCCATTTGTTCCTAAGTTTCTTAATGCTCTACATGAATGGACAACTTGTAGAACTCATCTATGTATTCTTGCACTATTTATAGGTTCTGTTTGAGATTCTAAAACCTCCTATAAAGGGTTTGTGCATAATCCACAGGATAAATTTATCTTTAAAATTCTTCTCCATCTTACTCTATGTCCTAATTATTTCTTTTCCCTTTCTTGACCTCTCTTTCTGTAGGTGATCCCACCATAACATAGCATGACCTTTCAATTTCGTGCATGAAAATTTTACCTTCTTTTCTTCTGACATAGCCTTCCACTCAAAAAATTTCCCCATGCTAATCAACTTGTCTATTAGCTCCTCTAGTTTTAGACTACCACCATACTCTTTAACATCAACTCTTATCCCATCATTCTTTCCTTCCAATTCGCGAAGCATCCTTTCTTCAAAACCTAATGGTGGTGCTTTCATTTCCTCCTCTTCACAAACTTCTTCTTCATCTCGTGCCATCTCCACCTTGATTTCCTCTCCGGGTTATCATTACAGCAAGTACAACAACTTGCCTCTCAGTAGATCTTGGATATTTATATTCATCTCGGGAAATACCTCCTCCTCTTCCTCTTCCTCTTCCTCTTCCTACCATTTTTTTGAAAGACTCAAACCCTCTCTCGATACCGTATAATGTAGCCAAATTCTAACCAAACTTGATTTACTAAAAGTAATATGAACTCCAAAGAAAATAGATCTCCTTCTTCATTATTGAATAATGAATTACATGTTTCCTAAATATGAAAACAACTCCCAACTCGATTTTCCAAGTAAACTCTAACTAAATCTACTCTAGGCGGAGAAATTACTATTTTTAGTAGTTTACTAGAATCTGCTATTCATAGTAAATTTGCATGCTTATTCGTATTGGCACTGAAATTTCCACACATATTCTAAAGGAATTGAAAACTTTCTAACTCATAATGCAACTAATAAACTAAAATTAACTAATTCCCAAAAATAGGAAAAAACCGAACTATAAATTAAATCCTAATTTTCAGCCTCAAGATGGCGGATTCAGGGCCCAAAAATGTGCCAAAAACATGCTCCAAATAGTAGGTCAGGTTTCTACTGTCTTTGTCTCATCGAAACATGAGGTTTCAAAAAACAAATAGACTCAAAAGGACACCCGGAGCTCAAGTTATGAGCTTTTCAAGTTCTTGCTAATTTTGGCACATCAAACCGACACATCATTCATGCTTATTGATTGAGAGCTCTTCCCCATTCTTATAGGAGTTTTGTGACCATGTTCAACATAACTGGTCAAACAACAACTTTTTAAGAGTTAGTGAATATGATACAATAAGAGGAATCTATTCACTCAACTACTCGAAATTGAAGAGCAGTACACTTGCTTTTTAATCAAAAAGGAAAAAATGGCTAAGTCTAGTAAACAACCTCGAAGAAAGGTCATACTCAACAAGGCCAAAACGACCAACAAAATGTCTTATTTGTGGTCAAAATGACACGAGTTAAAGAATTTTTGTACAACACATTCTCGACAAGGATCATCAAGTGCTAAAAATATTAATTACCAACAAACAAAATTTGGCCAACAACAGAGTAAACAAGGATAGAATAATCAAAAGTGGAAGAAGAAACCAACTTAACAAGGAAATGTAACTAAAAATGAAGATCAATTTCATGATGAAGAATTTCTTATATTGTGCATAGTCAAATGAAGTATCCAATTCTACAAATCAAATTTGGTATGTCAACTCGGTGCAACTTGACACATGACAGAAAGAGAGATTGGTTCGTAGACACCTATAATTACGCCCAAGCAATTTAAATACTTAAATTGCACTAATTATCCCCTTTCGCAACTCAATGACATATCGTCAAAAGAACTCATTTTCCTTCATATCATCATTAATTAATTACACTAAGCTAATTAATTAAGTTGCCTATCTAACAAATACCCTAATTAACGACCTTCGATTAATTAAAATACCCCTTCTACCTAGACTAATTAATTATTATTAATTAATTAGCTTTCCCTTCCATTTAACTAATAAATCAATATTTAATTGATTTAATCCCCTTACAATAGCCTAAATCACACTAATATTCTTCTAATTGGCTTCTATAAGCTTACACCTACCTATTAATTAATCACCTTTGATTAATTAAAATACCCCCAACTCCCATGACTTGCTAAACATGTATTAAACCCTTCTAAAGTAAGGTTACCTTTAATAAAGCAACCTTATCCATTCCTAATCATGTTTTACCTTTATCCCACATTCATGAGAATGTGTTGAATCCTTTATCCTTTGGGCTATATAAAGAGCCATCCACCTACCTTTTTACTTACACCTAAACTTTCTAAGAGAGAAAATGCAAAGCATATAGCGAAGAGACTAAGAGCTTGCACCTTTCCCTTTTGAGAGTTCATCATCTTGAAGAGTTAAGCCTCTTTCTTAAAGTGCTTGGGTCATATGGGAGGTGTCAAAAGGGTCTTGTAGCCCAAATTTGATTAGCCCCCATTCCTAGGTTCTTGGAACATTAAGGACAACTATTTTGATAGCCATGGAGCTTACTTAGGTCCATTCATTTATTTGTTGTTAGAGAATAGAGGAGTTTAGATATTTAGCATTGTTAGTTTCAAAGTTTGTATTTATGAATGCTAGCATCTAACCCTTGTTTGATTCTTATCATGATGGTGTTTATGCTTTGTTTTAGCTAAATTGTAGAACTATTTTAGGTGGTAGTTCTTGCTTCATTTGATTTAGCATTAAGCAAAGTATACATGCACACAGTTCTTCACAATGAGTAAAATACCCATGAAAAATCATGACTCTTTGGGTGATGATACATCATACAGTTGTTAAAGGCATTGGTTCCATTTCATTGCCACTTGGGCATCCTACGTGTAAAATTACAGATGTTCTTTATGTCCCCGGTTTAACAAAATATTTGTTATCCGTGAGTCAATTATTAGACCACAATCTCAAAATTGACTTTGATTTTAAATGCGGTAAAAATATGTGCCTAATTCGAGATAAGTCACGAAGCTCCAAAATTGTTGCAAAATCTTTGAATGTGGGAAGAATGTTTCAATTGGATTTTATTCAATGAAATGATCAAGCACTTATAGCCAAGGATACATCATCAGCTCAACTATGGCATCAAAGACTTGGACATGTGAGTTTTGGCTATCTTGACATACTTTATCGATATGACATATTTAGGGGTTTACCACCTCTAAAAAAGGGTACAGATAAATGTTGGCATTGTTTTGCATGAAAACAAAATAGAGCACCATTCAAACATAGTACATTTTGGGCTAATTCAAAACTTGACTTGGTGCATACCGATCTATGTAGACCAATGAGACCTAGACACTCTAGGTTTCAATATTTCATGCTCTTTGTTGATGATTTTTCAAGAAAAATGTGGATATATTGTCTTTCTACAAAAGACCAATCTTTTGAAACTTCCAAGAAGCATAAAGCCCTTGTTGGAAAAGATTTTGGTAGGAAAATAAAAACACTCCACTCAGATAAAGGGGGAGAATACACCAGCATGGAGTTCAATGATTTTTTAAAACACATGGCATTCATCGTCAAATGGCTCCTCCTCACACACCACAACAAAATGGTGTTGTTGAAAGGTGAAATTGTACTATCATGGATATGGTGCGATGTATGATTGATGATGCAAGTTTATCAAAACATTTTGGGTCAAGCAGCTAAAATGATAGTCTATTTACCAAATAAACTTCCCACTGCAGCTCTTGATGGAATAACACCTCAAGAAGCATGGTCAAAGCATAAGTCATCTATTTCACACCTTAGAGTTTTTGAATGTAAAGTGAGTATGCACATTCCTAAGAAACAAATAACTAAGCTTGATATGAAATCAGAAAAACTTATCTTCTTAGGATACAGTGATGAAGCACTTGGATACAAACTTATGGATCTCAAAAACAAGGAGGGTATACACTAGTCGGGATGTTGAGGTCTTTGAGAAGAAAGAAGAAGATGCTCCTTCCACATGGTATACAAGTATGATTAGAGATGCAAAATTGGATAGTGTCCCCGACACATCTACCACTGGAATGAGGACTCACATTATGGCTTGAAATGAGGTCAATTTGGCCTTAATGGGTAAAGTTTTTGAAACTACTGAGCCATCCACAGTTTCAAAATCCCTACAGTCTAAACCTTGGAAATATGTTATGGATGAAAAATATAAGTCACTTATGAAAAATAATGCATGGCAACTTACAGATCTTCCACTAGGGAAATATTTGATTGGATGTAGATGGATATTCAAAATGAAGTACAAAGAAGACAAAAAAATGATAAACACAAGGATAGAATAGTTGCTAAGGGATATGCTCAAAAAGAAGGAATTGATTATAAGGAAATTTTTTCTCCCACAACTAAGATAAAAACTTTCAGGTTAATATTTTCTCTAGCAACAAAATTTGGTTGTAAAATACACAAAATGGATGTGAAAAGTGCCTTTGTTAATGGTGATTTACATGAAGAAGTTTATAGGACTCAACTAGAAGGTTTTTTCATACCGTAAAGGGGAAAAGGTATGTAAACTCATAAAATAACTATATGGTCTAAGGCAAACCCCAAGGCATGGTACATAAAAATTAATGAGCATCTCATTCAACATGGATTCAAAATGAGTCCATACGATCCTAATATCTATCTCCAAAAGGAAGGGGGAGATAATGATCATTGTAGTATATGTCGATGATCTAGTCATCACTGGAGGATCAGTGAGGATGATTGAGTCAACAAAGAAAGATCTAACATGATCATTTGACATGACCGATCTCGGGCTTCTACATTATTGTCTTGGACTTGAAGTTTTGCAAAGAGAAAATCATATCTTTGTGTCAAAATTGAAATACGCCAAGACAATGCTTGAGAAATTCAATATGATGGATTGTAAGCCATTTCCACACCTATGGAGACAAGACTTCAACTGTCTCGAACAGATCCATCACCACAAGTAAATGAAACTATATATCAGCAGTTGATCAACAGTCTCATCTACTTGACTTACACTAGGCTAGATATCAGCTATGCAGTCAACTATCTTTCATGGTTCATGCAAGAACCAAGGGTTTTGTTATCCAAAATAAGCTCATGTTGTATTTTGGATAACTGCACCCATTTTCCTCCTTTAGTGTTTTAATCTAATTTTTTAATATATTTTAAGCACTTAAGGTTTCTTGAAATCATCTTCATCAGATGGTAAATTTCTTCCCCTTTCCATAAATGTAAAGAAGTCCTTCTAACTCCTTGTATTTTTCAAATTGTGGGCCGGCGGGCATAAGAAGGATTTTTAGCCAAATGCAAGCCGACGGGCCTGGGGAAGACTTTTCACCAAAAGGGAAGTTTGCGGATTGGTGGAGCAGTGGGAGATACTTTGGCACTTTGGAATTTTGTGCAAAAGGCACAAGTTACAATTACTAGCTTGTGGGTTCAAGCGAGGCTTCCTTACCAAGTGGAAAATGCAAATGCACAATTTCGGGGCATGGAGGAAATTTTGCCCAAGTGGAAATTCGAAGCCGCAAGGTCTTTTCACCAAAAGTGAATTTTCGGGAGCGTGGGCCAGCAGAGAGATTTTTCAATTTTACTTTTTTGCGCAAATGACACAAGTTGTAAGTGTGGGCCCATGGGCCCAAGGAAGGTCTTTTCACCAAATGTAAAGATGTGAAGTGGTCACTTATGGGAGACTTTTGTAATTTTTACGCAAAAGACGCAATTTCAATTTTGATCCTATGGAGATTATGGGAAAAAGTGAATTTTGAGCCTATGGGGTGGTGGGATATTTTTCAAATTTTACATTTTTCTAAAAGGCGCAAGTTGAAATTCAGCCCGTAGATCCATTTTGTAAAACTTGTTTTGTGCGCCATTTTGTATGGATTCGATTCAAATATTCAAATGGGCATAACTTTCGATCCAGTGCTCGAAATTTGACAAATTTGATATTGTTAGAAAAATCTTAACCTCCTCTACACCATGAAAGCATAAAATATTATTTTGATTGAGATTTGATGGGTGAGTATCTGAAAAATGTCTTTCATTCCCTTAATATGAGATTAAATTATTTTACTAGATCATATTTTGATTTGATCCGCCATTCTTCCTTCTCCAAGATGCCAAAAAGACATGGAGAACCGACTATATTTGATGGGTGAGGATCTAGGAAAATGTCTTTCACACCATTAATATGAGATCTGATTTCTTCAAGAACTACATTGGATTTGATCCGCCTTTCTTCCTTCTCCAACATGCCAAATAGACATGGAGAACCAAACTTGAAAGACTGTAGGTGGACTTATAGGGCATTGATGGTTGGTGGTTGAGTTTCCAAATCATATTTCATCAAGATTTGATGGCCGAGGATCTGAAAAATGTCTTTCATGCTCTTAATATGATATTTGATTACTTTACCAAATTATATTTTGATTTGATCTGCCATTCTTCCTTCTCCAACACACCAAAAAGACATGGAGAACCGATTGGATTTGATGGGTGAGGATATGAAAAATGTCTTTCACACCATTAATATGAGATCCAATTTCTTTGAGAACTACACTCGGATTCAAACTTCGCTTTCTTCCTTCTCCAACATGCCAAATAGACATGGAGAACCAGACTTGAAAGATTGTAGGTGGATTTATAGGGCATTGATGGTTGGTGGTTGAGTTTCCAAATCATATTTCCTCCTTCTCTTCTTCTCCTCTCTTTACTTAATCTATAAATGTAAGAGCTTGGCTCTTTGTAAATGGTTGGACATTTTGGCTTTGCCCCTCCCTTCTTCTCTAGGTTTATAGACGAATTTGTGGAGTTCAAACCTTCCATTAAAACTGTAATGTAATCCTATGCCTCTTGCCATTGTATCGTTTCGTATTAATCATGGAGTAATAAAAGATGCATGTGGATGATTTCAAACCTTTCTTATATTCATTGCATCTTATTGATCTTTCATTGCAACCCTGGTTATCTGTGTATTGGTGATTGTATTACTTTTTTGGGTCTATGTTTACTCGGAAAAGTAGGTGATCATCATTACTTTAGTGTATCACCTCTATTAGTTTAGATTTAATTTCTTGCATATTCTTAACCCTATCTCCTTGGAGAGTTAGAGTAGTTTTTAGGATAAATCCTCTGCAAATTGTATGTGTGCACTCGAATAGAGGAATACGAACTGCCTTCATCCAAAGAGATTTTCCATCGCAATGTCCCACACTTTGGGAAAAGCTCCATGTTATGCAATCACACTGCGAGAGTCTCACCCATCGAGTTGCATACATTTCAGGGGTTTGTGATTTCACACTAACAGGTTTCTCAATGGAAAGCAGGAAAGTAGATACTAAGGTACATCAGAGGAACTATAGACTATGGCCTAGAATACAAGAAGAATAATAACTTCTTCTTGATAGGATATTCAGATTCAGATCATGTAGGAAACATAGATGATAGGAAATCCACTTCAAGATTTGTATTCTTTTTGGGATCTAGACCGATATCATGGGGGAGTAAGAAGTAGACTTGTGTTTCAAGATCCTCCACATAATCATAATATCATGTAGTAGGTGGAGTTTTTTGTGAAGTGATATGGCTCCGACGTATACTTGAAGGATTGGGAATACCACAGAAAGATCTAATTATCCTATATGTTGATAACGAAGGAGTAGTAAAACTTGTTCGGAATCCAGTTTTTCATCAGCATACCAAAAACATTGAGCTGCAGTACATTTAATTTGTAAACATGTTCGAACAATGGCATCTAGCTCTAATATTTCCCAACAAATATGCAACATGCATATGTCTTCACAAAGTCACTTGCTCGAGGTAAATTTTAGGGTTTTAGATAATTTCTCTCCTGTTCACTTGAGACCATGCAAAATTAAGTGGGGGAATGTTAGGAATAAAACTTATCTTAATTCATCATTAGTTTATATTTGAATAAATGTAATAATTAAAAGTATTTAATTTAATTACTTTAAACTTATGTCAATAGGTATTAGTTATCCTTAGTTGTTAGTTAACTAAGTGATAGTGTTCTCATCCCTATGTTTGTGGGATCATGATCTATCTTACATATTTTGTTCCCAGATGATTTCCATGAGGGGCAATAGGGTCAGTTAGGGGCAATATGCTATTTTTCCATATTTTCTTAGATTAGATGATTTTTTCCATATATTTTGGATGAGATAGAAGCTATCCAATATCTATAAATATTGCAACTCTCTCATTTTTTTGTAATTCTTGATTTTGATATTAATAAAATACACAAGCACCATCTCGCTTTCGTGAAAGTATTCGTGTCAAATATTATTTTCAAGTATTCATTGTCAAGAAAATTTAAATAAATTACATGATTCCATTAAATCCTACTTCAAACAAATTTGTAGGGATTGATAAATTAGGACTTCACCATTAAAGAGTAGTATCAGTTAGATATAATGTAATTAAATAATATTCAATTGTTTTCTCTAAGTTTTAAGTTTACACAATATTTATTGAACTTGATTTTTCACCATTTGTAAGAGAAATTATACATGTGACAATCTCATAAGAGGTTCAACTTAAAAATTTATTCAAAACAACCACATGAAATCTCCATATAAATAAAATTCAATATAGAAGTCTATTGTTACTATTAAATTAAAGTTAAAAAGCCCAATATTCCCACCAATTATTAAGACCATTTCCCAATTATAATAGAATATACTTTGAGATAATGAATCTAGAGGAGAAGTATCCATATAGGTATGAATCAAGTGATGAAGTTGTACAATATGTAGATGATTTGGAATTGATGAGGGACTTAGGGATTCACAAAGTTACTGAAAAACATGAAGTTTTCATATGTAAATATTTGTTTTCACATGTGTTATCTCATTGCAAAGTAAAATATGGAGCCCTAATATTTAATGTAAAAGAACTATCCCTAGTAAATGAGGGGGCATTTAATGACCTTTATCACTTACCCAAGGCATAGCTAATATAGTTTATGATGATAACTCTGTTATACGATTAATGGGGAGATAGATGTATAGATGATGGTTTGGTTGAATTTACAAATTGCCATGTTAACTTGAAGCAAAAAAATCACTTAAGGATTGTATTCCACCACTTTAAGAAAGTGATCAGAGTTTCTATGACACTACTCAAGAGTATTTGATGAGAAAAAAATATTGTGGAATGACACCCCTATTAGTAATGATTATATAGATGGAATAAAAACCATATTAGGGATATTTGATTGCCTCAAATTTATAAGAGAAATGGAATATGGCCCGCTCAGAGCCAAATAAAATTTTCTAAATGGCTTCTTATTTAGTTGATGTTACATGTTCTCAATCAGAGTTCAAGTATATAGTAATTTCCCTTTGTATTCTCAAAATCAAATCATTCATTTAGTCTATGGTTGTCTTTACCACCAAAAGTATGGTTAGTTCATTCACAATAACTTTTACCACACAATATATAAAGCAATATATAGGAGAGATATGCCAAGAATTTCATCAATGATGAAAGGATTAATTGTGGAGAGATGTGGTTACTAATATTTTAAGGACTGCACAATAATCAGAGTGGATGTTTATTACACTCTTCCCAATGTACTACTCAAATACATGCCAAAAAAATAGTTTTCCATTGAGGTGGAAAGTGAAATTATTTGTGGAATAGTGGGATATTAAATACGAAAAATAGAGATTATGGTTTTGTTGGCTAGATTTTTGCATAGCATCAAACCTAGGCAAATCATGAGATAAATCTCCCTCATTTAACCGGTGAGGCTCTCGTGTCAAATTTGTCAATAAAAATGTGTTATTATCTATCGTGGGGTTTTACTTTAACCACTTCGTTCATGAACCATAACTAAGAAGTTCTCAAGTAAGTAAGCACTGCTTAAGAAAGAAAAGTTATAGAAGAAAGAAGTAAAGGAAATACAAAGAAGAAATGGGGAAGATGTGCATCCCAATTAGTAGATAGCAGAGCTAATTGTATGCACATAGAAGAAAATCAATAGATATGAACACACGTAATTACAAAACAAAGGCAGCTTTCTAGATCCGGATCTAAAATAACAAAAAGTTTACTTAAGAGATCTAAGATTTAAAACCAAGAAACACAGTACACCGTGACAAAAAGTTCTCTCGAAACCTACTCCTTTGTATTCCTTTGCTCCAAGTTGCTCTCGTAGCTTCAAAGACAAAGTCTAGAACACAAGATTCATTGTTTACAAATTCCGATCCTTCACTGAAGGTTCTTCCTCTACTCATAGAATGTAGAGGGGCAATTACAAGTTGGAAGCTTTTAGTTGAACTGGAACATGTGGAAGTCGGAAAGAAACAACTGGCAATTTTCCTCCTAGAATTCCTCTTTGCATGACATGTATGATTTGCAACTGAAAATAGAACCTTCTACTTTGCACGTGCCACCTATCTCCAAGTAGTTGACTTCTTCAAGTAATGGCTTTTAAACCAATCACTTAAGTTGTATAATTTAATTGATTGCTCAATTACTTTGTCGGAGGAAAGAAGAAGGAAGAGGAAAGATGACTTTGTCCTTTTTCATGTCTGCATGCAGCTGATTCAAACTGGATTTGGAAGTAGCTGGATTTGGAAATAAGCTGGAATTACAAGCAGATGGAATTGGAAGCAAGCTAGAATTTTGTCTTCGCATTGTCTTCACTTTTATCCTTGAAGCTTTTACAATTCTTCTCTAGTACATCCATCAATGTAAGGTTGGTCCGTAGATAACTCATCATCCTTATTTTTAATTGCATATGAGCAATTAAATATTCGAAATCACTCAATGAATGAAAATTCAATGAAGGCTTCAATTTGGAAGATGGGAGCATTTGCACAAGATCTTGGAAGGAATTTTCAACACACCGACTTCTTCACGGGCTATATTCGAAACAAGAGGATGAAGCCATTATGCCGAAAGCTTTTGCAACTATGAGATCTCGGATCTGGATCTACATATGGATTTGTATCTACATCTCGCATAACAAACTTTGGCAACTGGGCCATGGATGGAAAAGCTGCAACTCGAATAATTCCACTGCTTTTAATCTACACACATGAGTGAAGTTTCTCCTGCTCTGGATTTGTCTATCAATTCAGCAAGAGGTTTCGAGCCTAGATCCGTGTCTCCAATATCTGCAAATTTAGAAGTGATGCATGACTCCGTTGTGCTTTCTTTTTCATCTTTCTTTGCCATAGCTTTGTCTATCTTTGTCTAAACAATTCTTTTTCTTCTTATTTGACTGGAATTCTTCAATACTGGTGCAGATCTGGACAATTCTTCAGATTCGGAGGATATATGCAATGTATTGGACATTGATAAAAACTCCTTTTCCTTTGTAAAGCACCTGTAATGAATTCCCGAGCTCTGTAACACTCCGTGCAAACAATTATGCGTACATAAAGATCAACCTCCTTCAAAGCATGTGCTAAATTTGGAAGCTTTTAGCCTTGTTTCCACCTTTGCTTGAGTAAAATCCTTCTTCAAATGGGGGCACACTTTTCCTCTTGGCTGCAATTCTTTACCTGTGAATTAAATAATTCACCCATATGGCTGCCCATGCTTATATAACCTTCACAATTCTATAATTAATAATTGCCCTAACAATTAAAGGCAATTAATTAATTAAAAATCATGTTTTTCTCTTTTAAAAATAGCATGTTTAAGGACAACCATCCAATAAATTAAATTAATCCAATTTAATCCTTCACACAACGCACTTCACTTAAGCTTCACAGTGTGCTTTGACCATAGCCACTGAAAATAGAAATTAATTTAATGTTTTAATGCCTTAAAAAACATTAAACAATTCCCAAATGGGGCGCACTTTTTGAGAGGAAGAGGGCAGCCACTAAATAAATTAAATTTAATGCATTTAATTCCTTTCTTTTATTCCATCTTTGACTTGTTGACCTCCTCCAAGCTTGGGCACACTTTTTGAGAGGAAAGATTAATTAAAATAATCAATTTAATCCTTTTATTCTCTCACCAAAGGGGGCGCACTTTTTTGCACATGTAATTCTATTTTTAAGATTTTTTCATAATGGGATTCTTTACCCTGCAAGGCAGGCACCAAAATCCCGTGATCCACTTAAGTGATTTGACTTTGACAATGGGATTATTTACCCTGCAAGGCAGGCACTAAAATCCCATGATTTCACTTAAGTCACTTTCCTTTTATTTTATCATGGGAATTTTTACCCTGCAAGGCAGGCAATAAATTCCCACCTGCCTGCAGCCTCTATTTTTCCCACTGCAGCTTAAGTGACTTTTATAACACGGAAAAATACCTGCCAGTGCGGGTATAAAATTCCCACCCCGCCTACAAATTTATATTTTTCCCATTGCAGTTTAAATCCTTTGTTTTCCAAAAATGTACCCATCCCCCGCAGGGGCTTTTTCATTCATGACTTCACTTTTTCCCAATGATCCAGACCTCCGATGGTGACTTCCTCCAGGCATAATGTGCGTATATGTTTTCCATCTGCTCCAGGCAAAAAATCGAGCTTACCCGGCAAAGGAATTGTTCTAGAGAAATTTCACAGAAAACGAAACAGACAACACAAAAACACGAAAAATTGCCAAAAGTTACAAATAAAGCTCAAAACTTAAAATAAGTTAAAACCCTTCTCACATAGGAATAATAACATATACGCTCAAAATAGAGTTAAAACAGAGCGCAAATAGCCTCATATGGGGCTCAAAATAATTAAATACAAATTTCCGTGTAGACAAATCCCGATAATAGAATAAAACAGCTTTTGGGCATCCGGGTATTTGGCGAAAAGGCTAGTATGGCTCTTTAAGATTATCTTGACGCAATACAAGAACTTTCAGTGCAATAAAAACAAAAAATGACCCATTATTTTAAAAGTACGATTTTTTTGTATAGGGTAGTCACAAATTTCAGGATGAAATGGGCGACACCAGTTTGACGTCCCATTTTGGTGATGTATATTTTAAAAATTTGAAATCAATTGTCAACGCATAAGGAGCAGGAAGAATCTTTAATTTAAGGATCAAGCAATCGCTTAGGCATTTATATCTTAAATGGGAAATAATAAATCAATTTATTTTACTAAAGAAAAAGTTAGGATAAAGGTTTATCTAGAATATGAATATATTTTAGATGACCAAATCTACATGAATCCCCAAATAGAAACTTAGGTGTATGAGAGGAAAGTGAAATTTTATATTATCCAGGTTGAGAATGAAGAAATAGTTTAAGAGGGATAAAAAGGAGTATGAAGAATATCATGAACAAAAAGGATTTTCAAGGATTTGAAAAAATGAAAGTGGGTCCCAACTACTAGGATCGATAAGGTACCTAACTACAAACATGAAAAATAAGAAGGAAGAACTCAACTAGAATCCCCCAAGTACACTCGTAACTAAAGGTAACAAGGAGAAGACAAGGGATTGGTGAAGATAACAACAACCTAATTAGGTGTGGGAATGAGCTCCAAGTGAACAAATCCATCTTAGAATAACTACTGAACGAAGTGCATATGAATCTCTATATTCTTGGTACATTGGTGCTCAATCAGGCTACACAAAATCTCAATTAAAATTTTGTTATCACACCAGATCAAAGTGGGAGCTATTAGTGTGAAATCATAGCACCCCCAAATGATTTCTAAAGATCTGATTTTCTAAGGTAGAATCATCTAGTGTGATTGCATAACATGGAACTTTTCCTAAGGTGTGGGACCTTTCTAATTGGAAAATCTCTCCAGATTAAAGGTTGGTTCCTTATTCCTCTATTAAGGTGCATGCGTGAGGATTTGTAGAGGACCTATATCTATGCCTAATCTAACAAATTGCTAAGGAGATAGGGATAAAAGGGTATATAAATAAGAAATGACTAAACTACCAAGTGATGCACCAAAGGAATGATGAACACTTAGTCCGCTTTGACATAAACCAATAAAATGCATATGATAAGTAAGCACAGATAGCCAAATCTATAATGAGAGACCAGAGAGAAGCAAAAATAAGAAGGATATGAGATCGACCACAAATGTATTTTATTACTCTATAAATTGATACAATTCATTACAAAATAGCCAAAAGGTAGAAACGTATTACAGTTTTAATGGAAGGCCAGAACCCCACAAATCCTTTTTCTAGAAGGAGAAGGGAGCCTAAAAACTAAGAATGTCCAACCCTTTACAATAAATCCTACCCCCAAATATATAGATTCGATCGGAGAGAAGAAAGAGAAAGAGGAGTGGGAAAATGTAGGTCAAGGCTCAATCACTTGTAAATTCCCTTGATAAAATCCACCCCTACATCCATATTTTCTACATTGATCCTTGGTTCAAGTGCCTTGAAGGAAGAGGAAATGACATAAAAAGATCGAATCCAATCTGGTTATTGAGACCGATGATCCCGCATTGAAAGCTCGAAGACATTTCTCCATTTTTCTCCCACCTAACCTCCTCAAAATTAAAGTTTCATACCCCATGGCATGACGACGCCCGATCTTTCCAATGGTGTCATATTTACAATATTTCAATCCCTAGGTCGAAAGATATGCCCCTTTCAAGTTTAGCATCGATTTTGTACAAATGGGCGGAAAATAAGTTCAAAAATGGGTCGCCTCTTGATTAGGACACATGGCAACTAGGTTAGAACCAAAATTTGGGTCCACGAGCTCACAATTTACCTTTATGCCTTTTGAACAAAAGGCAAATTTTCACTTTTCTCCCCGACGACCCTCCTTGGCTTTGACTCAAGCATGAATGTTGACTTATTCCTTTAGGTGGAATCGTGGATCCTTTTATAACTTTTACCCCTCTTGAGATAACGAGTAAAGAATCAGATTTTCCCCGACTCCCCATTTTCCCCCTCGGGATGCGTGTCACTATGGTGCTTGCTCTCGGGCACCTTTTCTCCTTTTAACCCTTGAAACAACACCCTTAGGACACTTGGCACTTGCTTGCAGACACCCGACCCAAAGTTTCCCTTGGAAAAGAGTCAAGTTAACACTTGTCGGCCTCCGCTACTCTGTAGACTTTTCAATGGTCTCTCTTACCTTTTAGGCTTTGGGCTACATGGTGAGCTCATGCTCATTTGGGTCTCTTTCTTTGGACCAACTCCTAGAGATGCACCAGCACACGTGTCCCTCTCCGTAACTTCATTGTTGAGTCCTTATTTGCTTCCAATTTGTAGGATTGAATGCTTTTTGTGGGTTCCCTCTATGCGGGGTCATGATTTGACCCAATATATAGGTCGGGAGTGAAATATGGATAACAGGAGCCTAGTATATAAATCCTGGCTAACCAAGTAACTGTTGAATCCATAAAGCCTCCTATCCAACCTTAATAGTACCTTTGTAATTTTCCTTAGTTGATGAAAATGCAACTACATTCTATTTGTTATATGCCCATGTAATAATACCAAATCTAAGGTGAAATAAAAATCCAAAATTAGATTAGAAGGTATCAACACGTCCACCCCAATACATATTTTTGAATCCCTCAATATTATAAGATCCTTGTGGTGTGTAATGAATGTCAAATTTCAATGTGTCCTAAATATAGTGTAAAATATACTTGGCTTATTTCGTGGCTCCCATGGGGCTCATGGGAGAAAGGGGAGACCAAGTTGAAGAAAAAATTGATGTCATGGCATGAATATGTAAAGTATAAAATATTTCTAACCAACTTCCTTTACAAGGTAGGATCAAACATTTTTTATTGGTATTCGAATCGCTACGTTAATGCATGACCGATAGGGTGTGGGAGAAGGCTTATAACAAGCCATGCCAAAATGATGAAGAATATTTGTGGAATACTTTTTTATCTAATATAAATACCTTTAGGAGTATAATGAACCAAAAGGAACAATAATGAGTTGAAATCCAAAAGGAAAGATATATCACCTAGTCTTTTTCCATGAAAGGCTAAAGAAGGTTTCTGGAGTAACATCCATGCTAATGTGTCTATGATGTTGAACCATGTTTTCATTTAAACATATAAAAATATATTCAAGTGAATCAGTATCATGGATATAAAATTGAGATAAATGAGCTGCTAAAATATACAAACTGAAAATAAATAGGAATGAATACATGTCATTGTGCTAAATATTATGATGATGTCATGTGTGGTCAAAATCTAGAACTAAATGTACTAAATTTGAATAGTTGGGTGCATTGAAATGAGATAATATGGAAAATAAACACATGTCTCATAATGAAACAAAGTAGCATATCTTGAGTGCATGTTGAATAAAACAATAGTTGCTTCCATATATGAGAGCAAGAGAATGTCTTCACATTGTGTATGGAGAATTTTCTGATGGATTTAAAGACAACTCTAAGTTATTAAAATATTGCCAAACCTTAATAGAATACATGATAATTTCAAAGACATTCATGTTTGTAGAAAAACCATTGATGATATGTGTCTTTAGGTTGTCAATATGTTACATATTTTAAGAAAATGGGATAAATTCCACTTATATTTTCCCTATTGTCTAGCCCTAAGCCTCCCTATGATAACAACTATATGATATCCATGTGACCCAACTATATGGTGACTAGGGGAGCCAAATATAGGGTGATGTTTGGATGAACATAGGATGACTATGATACCTACCTATAGAGTGACTATCGAACCTATTATAGGGATAACACAGATCCAACTATAAGGAAACTATGGAATTTGACTATAGAGGATTTATGTAAATTGGATCTATGAGGGAAACTATGGAATCACACTATAAGGTGAATTTGGAGTTCAACTATAGGGGAACTATGGTATCCAACTATAAGTTAAATTTATTTTTTTACAATTAAAGGTATAAAAATAGGTTTTAGTTAATTAATATAGATTAATATTGTATTATAATTATTATAATTCCAAATAAGGGTAAGGTCTTCTCTTTATTTTTTAGTTTTTCACTTTAACTTGTATATTATTCTATTTTATAATCACTGAGTAATTGTTGTAGTCATTTTTAATTATATTTACTTACTAGTAAAGTTTGAGGTATAGTTAAATAGTTAAAATAGATTAAAAACACTTATTCAAATGAATTTATATGAGATCACTCAATGATTAATAAGTTTAGTTGGCTATTTAGTTATTATTGAATTTATTTAAATCCTATTTAAATGTGTTATGGGTGATTAATTTCATGTGATGTTTGGATCATAAAAATGTTTCATTATCACACTAGATAAAAGATTTCAAAAAATGAATATTAGTAAAATCTATTGAAGGGTGATACCATTCGTGAAATCATCTAGACACTTCATAACATTGTGTATTTAGTAAACTCATATATTTCCATCCTTGAATGCAAAGACCATATTTAAATGAAAATTTACTTTTGGTTGTTTTTACTTATGGTTATTTTGGAAAAATATTTTTTCACAAGAAAAAGATGGTGCTCTAGCAACACTGTGTGGGAAAAAGTCCCTCCTCTATTGTGAGGGGAAGTTCCCTTAATTGAAAGCAAAAACAAACAAGAAGGAATGTCTTCTATCTAAATACTAACTTGTAGAGGTGAGATTTTACTCCTATGGAAAGGAATATAAAATAATAAGAAAGAAGAAAGGAACAAAGAAATTAAATAGAGAGAGAGATAAGGAGAGGAAAAATTTCATGTCAAATAAGTAAACTCAACGCTTATTCTAGTCTGTAAGGAGATGATTTAACATAAAAATAATTCTCATTACAATCTTACATGCATACAATAATAAATAAAGAAAAAAATATGACATAAGAACATATGTTACCAAAATATATACCATGATAAAAAACTTCAACAAATCTCTTTGTATTTATTTATTATATTAAATATAAATATTCATACACTCTTTTCTTATCAAGTAAGATCTTGTACAAATATTTAGAAGTATTGTTAAATTGTGTGAGTATAGGTGTTGTCATTGATTTAAAATCCCATTAATGAAAAAGAGGATTATGGAGGTATGTTAGAAATTTCTCAGTATCATGGTTACATGGACATTCAAGTTGTTTCATAATTGCATGAGATGATTCAGTGATATTGGCTTGGCCTAACAAGCCTAATTAGGTGACCTAGCTAGCCTAGGTGAAGGTGCATGTTGGTTTGAGCTGAATGGTGACTTGAGGAGTATGGTAGAGGAATTGAGAGAATGAGGGGAGTGTGTGAAGACACTTATATGAGTTTTAGAGTGGAGGTATAGGTTGAATACCCAATTATAGGTGCTCATCTAGAGCTAGTCTAAGTTCTTGGAGGCCAAATGAAGCATGAGAATGAGGTATAGAGCCATGTGAGATCATGGAGGCATGAAAAGGTGTGAGAAAATTTCTCAAAAGTGTGTTAGGGTCTTTTGGATAGGTTTCATGATGAGGTATGAGGTTCTTCTTGTCATACCCCATTAAGTCTATCTTGGATGTATAGATACTTTTTCTGCTATAGGTGAAATTGTGTTGGTTATCATGCTTGACTTGATTAAATTACAATATAAATAATATTTTTATTGTTTAAATCATGTTTATTTCATTATTTAGAAGGTTTATAATGATGACTTGATTTTATTTGGTAAGATTGCTTCTTGATCGATCTTATACTTATGTACTTAATTTTGCTTCTGCAACTGTGTGCAGTCAATTGATTTTATGAACCTGGTAATGTTGACTAATTAGAGGTAAACAAAGTTATATTTGATAATCAAGTCATAGACCCAGGCTCTTATTTAAGTATTATTTTAAAAATCCATTATACGACAATCAAACCAATGTTGACTGGTTTGTAAAATTATTTATAATCATGTCTTATCAACAGAGAAATATACATACATGTATGTACACACACACACACACACACACACACACACATATATGTATGTATGTATGTATGTGTATATATATATATATATATATATATATATATATATACACACACATATACATACATACATACATACATACATATATGTGTGTGTGTGTGTACATATACATACATACATACATACATACATACATACATACATATATATATATATATGTATGTATGTATGTATGTATGTATGTATGTATGTATGTATGTATGTATGTATGTACACACACACACACACACACACACACACACACACACACACACACACACACATATATATACATACATATATATATATCTATATATGTATATATATATATATATATATATATATGTACATATATGTGTGTGTGTATATATATATATATGTATGTATATAGATATATGCATATATAAATGTTATTGGTTATGTTTTAATATGGTTGTAGACTTTAATAAGGTCAAGTTGTTTTAAAAATTGGTAAAGCAATGTTTGGGGAGGGGTCGAAACCTGACCGAGCCCCCACCCAAGCTCGTATTGAGTTGTTTACTTACGGGTAAGTGCACCAAGTTGGGGGACAATTAAGTGGACATCAAATCCTGAATTTTACATTAAAAACAGCAAAACATCAAATTTAGTCTTCCGTGGACTTGAACCATGCCGAAAAGTAAAAACTATGTCATAAAAATGGTACCATTGCGTAGGGGAGACTATTAGCTTTGTAGAAATACTGATTTTAAAGTGAATAGAAGAGGATAAATATCATTTTATAATTTTTTACTAATAGTAGGTCTTTAAGACACTTTTTCCTGTGAATGTTTATGTCTATGTTTAAGACTGCAAAATTTTTTTTTCACTTATCAGAATGTGATAAAACTTATACCATCCCAACCGTGGTGAAATTATATACATGTTCAAAAAAAAAATTATTTGATTTCAATATTTTTTGATGAAGTTATGGCGGGCAAACGGAAAGTGCTCTGTTTTCTTTATGTTTTCATACCACTTTCACGGAAAAAATCATAAAAAATAAAATATTACTCAAAAAAATACAAAATAAAATCCATCCCAAGATAGATAGTGGCATATAACTTCTCACCAAAGGAAAAAAATATATATCAATTTTTGGTCATCCAAATTGTGGGCAAACGGACTATAATCTTATCGGCGTTTTTTAAAAAAATACCAAGTCATTGAATTTTGAGTGTTTAATATAGCTAATCTTGTCCATTTTTTACAAAAATTAGTATTTTAGAAACTAGATTCCGGATGCTACAATTCATATTAATATAATTTTGTCTAATTTTTAGTGTATGTATTGCTAATAATCCCTACAAGTTGATATTATGTTGTTATTTACAATATGATGTCCACGGATGACCCTATATTTGTCCATCAACTTCCTGCACTTACCCTTACTTGTCACCCGAACCAACGTTAGAATCTAGAAAAGGCACATTGGTTAATGTTCTAGAAATGAATGTTTAGGGTTTTGATTTTTGTATCCCTGATTGGATGGTGGATAACTACCAAAATGGAAGGCAAATATGTTTAGGAAGTTAGTGGAAGTGTCAAAGTTGGCAGACGATGGAATGGAAGGGAAATAAAGAGGAGTTAGGGAGAAGTTTGTACAGTTTCATTAAATGAATTTATTATGGATCTGTAGCCCTCGGGAGAAGCAAGAATCTTCTCGTGCAAGATACTACCGAGCTAAGTGGTTATTTGGTGATTCATTTTTATGTTGGTATTTTCAGCTTGCCATGCGAGCTATGCATGCAAAAATTATCATGGCTACTTTTGGGTGATCTATTATGGAACTTGCATGTCAATTTTGACTCTAGTTAGTTTATGAGGAAATAAATAAGGTCGAGATATAGATTTATTTGACTTGCTATTTCGATTTGAAATTATTATTCTATCTTATTTTTCATGTGAGCTTTGGAATATTTATGGGAAGAAGAGGAAGCAGAATCGATCTTCTACAAACATATTACAGGCTTGAGATTGTCTCAATATTATTATGCTCCACACTAACTCAATATTATTTCCAACACAATACAAATATATAGGATAACATCCTATAATTTACGATATTATTATTACCTATAATATCTCCCAACCCCTATATACGTGAGTTAGTTGAACAACTCCACTCATTGAAAACAATAATATAATAACAACCTCCTTATATACATTATTATTACTAACAATATGTACACACTATATTTCCTAACATTCCCCCCCTTAGTGAGAACATGGGACAAAAACAATCACACTTCCTTCGCATCTTTCCGCCCATGTGTGCTCATGATCTGGATGGTTTTTCAGGATAGCCAACAACCTCAACAAGGATGGTTTTACAAGACAACCAACAACCTCAACAAGGATAGTTTTATAGGACAACCAACAACCTCAACAAAGGATGGTTTTACAAGACAACCAATAACCCAAATATCATGATGTTGCTTTTCCTTGTGCTTTTGTCTTCCCACTATGTTTTTCTTCAGGGAATTATGAAGGAAACACTTCTCACTATATACAAACTGAAAAGATGGGAAAATGAAAATGGAACATTAAGACCATGCCCCCCCCTCAATTTGAACATTTCACTTATTTAATACATAATAGGAACACTGAAATAAAATCACACTATACACAACTAAAATCAATGAAAATTTTGAAAAGAATACAAACTCACACACACACAATGCCACCACAGCTTCATGCGGCCCCATCATTAGTGACTGATGAGAGGTCGTTGATTGACCTCCAACCTCCGATGCCTCCATCCTCTAGTATACATATTGTTAACTCAGTGAAATGCGAACATGAAGCACATCCATTTCCATATTGAGCCTATTCTTTTCTTCCCTCCCGTAATGTGAAACACTTTATTTTTCGACGTCAGGTAACACCGAAAATGTGTCTGTAAGGAAAATTATTTTATTTAACATACTTTTTATATTGACATGACTTTCGACGATAACTCACAAATTTGATGATACTTTTGACTTTATGACACACGTGACTTTATGGTTTGACTAATCATATGACACAAATTGACTCATTGTGATTGAATCTTTTGATAGAAACAGAAGGAACTTTATAAAAACGAGAACTTATAATAAATAAATCACACCTTTTTTAAAAAATGACTCATTACATGCATGTAACTCAAATTTACAAAACTAAACACGTTGACTTAAACAATGAAATAAATAAATATTTTACACTAAAAAAACAAACTTATAAGTCTAAAATAATACACCTAAATGACTATAACAACTTTAATCTAAAACTATATAACCAACATGATATATAAAAATTTGACTAACTCATGCTAGTTTATATTTCCACACCTTTTGACCAAACCGTGAATCGAGATAGGGAGAAAATAACTATTTTACATGGTAGGAGATCATGCTGAAAAACTAAACATGGATCAATGGTGGCTCTATGCTCCAAATTATTTCCACACTTACTTATGATGTCTCAATATTGCATTTAGCATGGAATAAAACAAATACCTTTGTGTATTGAACAAAACCACTCGACCTTTACAAAATGAAATGGTGATCAAGAATGAACTGAAGGATTGGATCTTCGTTACTTTTATATCATGACTTGATTTGTAGAATATGGAGGACATCATTTTCACCATTTGTTCATGACCAATATCCAAACAACAAACCCAATGTAGAAAATTTGATCTAATATGCGATAAAATTATTGTAGAGAGTGTATGTAGTTTTGGGATCTTACCGATTCAGATTTCTTAATAGTACATCCTTCCAAATCAGCTCGGATAAGTAGGACTCACGTGTACATAGGCGCTTGTTGATTGGAGAAAAAACTATAGAGTTCACATGAGAATCGACTGGATGAAAAATGACACGAAAAATACATATGTTGGTTTTTCAAATTATAGATCGATCTGAATGAATAATAATATCAATATTATTATGCCCCACACTAACTCAAGATTACTTCCAACACAATACAAATATATAGGATAACATCCTATAATTTATGAGATTATTCTTACCTATAATATCTCCCAATCTCCTATATACGTGAGTTAGTTGAACAACTCCACTCACGTAAAAAAATAATATAATAACAATCTCCTTATATGCATTATTGTTACTAACAATATGTATGCAATATAATTCCTAACAATTTTGTCTCCAGTTAGTTTATGAGGAAATAAATAAGGCTGAGATATGGATTTATTTGACCTCCTATTTCGATTTGAAGTTATTATTCAGTCTTATTTTTCATGTGAGATTTGGAATATTTCTGGGAATAAGAGGAAGCAGAATCGGTCTTCTACAAACATATTACAGGCTTGAGATTGCCTCCCACTCATATTTATCATTTATAGCATTTAGATCTCTTAATAATGCATGGCCAAAATCAGGTTTCAGTGCTTCTATTTTAGCATTGATGAATGTTATTATGCATTTGATTTTATGGTTGTGTATATCTATTTGACTATATAATTAAATATGTATATTACTTTAACCCTTGAAAGGTTGAGCTATATACAAGCCATATGTTGACAGGGTTCTTCATCGGATTTTGAGACAACTACGAAGCTAAAGAGATAACCGCTAAAGCCTAGAATAAGTTACACATAAAAGGATAAGACCGCGATTATAAGAAAAAAGTTGCAATAACATAGGAAATCCTTCAAAGACTGTAGAGAGCCATGAAAAAAGGATGAAACCTATGGCATACTGAGAAATCCATGATATATGGGAAAAATCCACACTACTCAGTAGGAAGCCGACATAAAGTTGTGGATTGAAGAAAAGTGAGAATAGTACAAAACATAAGATGACAAAGGCATGAATCAAAATAAGTTACTTTGGGATGTCATATATTTTGTATATTTATAGCAATTAATCCATTGTATAAGGGCACATCATAAGAAATGAATATGTGAGTGCCATATTGAGATAATTGTATAAGGAATGAATTGTATGAGATAGAATGAGAAGGATATGAATATAATTGAGACTAATGTAATGATTCCCGATAAATGAATAAAGATTGAAGTTTGGGATGATTTTTTTATGTGTTTTCTCTTTCTATTAATATTTTAGCTCCATTTACTTTTCCCACTTAAATCCTTAACTTAAGGTCGAACATCATAAATCTCACTATTTCACACAAGAAGTTTCTGGAATAGAGTTGCTTCTATCCTTTCATTCTCTTGAGAAACAGATAAGGGTTAGGGCTAGGAGGAATACCTGTTGAATGTTGGGAAGGTGTGCGCGTACCATAGAGAGATCAGATCGATTGTGAAGAACTCCTTTTTGTCTGGGAAGGACTACCTATAAATAAGAATGCAAGACCACTAGATTTTAGTTAGACAACAAGTGAGGGAACTGCCTTAGGCCCAGGAAATATTAGACTTCCTTTCGAAGGTGGTCAGTTCCCCATTTAATATGAATTAAAGCAAAATGATAACAAAGAACTACAAGATAATACTTACTAGTTCCTGATGAAGATACAGGTCCAAGGAATGTGGTGGCGACAGTAAGGCTTAGTTGGGATGATCTAGTATTGGAAAGCGAGCTGATGAAGCTATCCTCAGTCTTTTCCAATGCTTGAACGAGGGTGACAACTGATCCAGTTGCTCAGTTGCAGTCTTCGGCTCGATGCTCTTCTCTGCAAACTCTTCTCTTTTCTTCACTTGTCTCTGTCTTGCAAATGAATTCTGGATCCTTTCTTTTTGGTTGGGGGAGGTCATTAACAGGGAACCGATGGTGGTTACGTAACCAACGGCGGTCGAGTAGGAACCGATGTCGAGTTAGGTCAAAGTGGCTATTTTTAGTAAAATAGCCATCTTTCCCTCCTTTTCTCCTGAGGGATCAGTTGTGGGCTTGGTCAAGTCATTATTAGGCTCGTTTTGGTGCGGGTGAGGGGTAATGAGTCATGGGTGTGGGTCTGGACCAAGTCATAGGTCTTAATTAGGTTGGTTTAGGGTTAGGGCTAGGTCATGGTGAGGTGGCAGGTTTGAAGATGTGGATTTATTAATTATAAGGTAATTAATAAATCATTAGGTGTGTAAGGTTTTAGGTGGTGAGGTAGGGTTAGGTTGTGGGACGAGATACGGGGTAAAGGGCGTCGTAAGACCCAAATTTGGTGTCTACATTTACCCTCTTGTTGTCATGTAGCTTGTATTTTAAAGGTGTACCGACAAAAATAAAAAGTGGTTGCCCCCATTATAGGGTATAGGTAGTGGTTGCCCATGATCGAGTATCCTAGGTTATGCTTATGATGAAAACACGAACAGTGAGCTCGATGGAACAAACAGCTACATGATAGAATCGTAAATTACGGGTCTTGGTCGAGGTACTTAATTGGTGCAGCCTTGGGTCAGGCCGATTGGTTGGTTGCGGCCTTGGGTCGGGCCGATTGGTGGGTTGCGGCCTTGGGTCGGGCCGATTGGTTGGTTGCGGCCTTGGGTCGGGCCGATTAGTGGGTTGTGGCCTTGGGTCGGGCCGATTGGTGGGTGGTGGCCTTGGGTCAGCCGATTGGTGGTTATGGCCTTAGGTCAGGCCGATTGGTTGGTTGCGGCCTTAGGTCGGGCCGATTGGTTGGGTGCGGCCTTGGGTCGGGCCGATTGGTTGGGTGTGGCCTTGGGTCGGGCCGATTGGTTGGTTGTGGCCTTGGGTCGGGCCGATGAATTCAAAATAAGGCTATTTAGCAAAGCCGGGGGTAGGTGAGGTGGTGAAAAATGGAGATTGGTGGATAAGGGCAGGAGTTAGGTTAAGTAAGTAGGTAACCGATATCGGTTATGTGTGACCGATATCGGTCACAAGACCGATACCGGTCTTCTAGGGCACGCCGTAACCGGCATCGGTTATATGTCAAAACCTATAAAAAGAAAAATACGGCATGTCATTGTCACTTTGTGAATTTGAGTGCCCATTTTTGTCTTGTTTGAGGTGTGAATTAGTTGGGTTGAAATTTTGGGCTGAGTTGGCACTAGTTGAGTGGGGGAGTAAGTTATTGGTAGGCCCCAGAGATCAGGAGATAGAATTTGATTGGTTGAGGACCCTCCTGAGGATATTTGGAGCCATGGCACAGCCTGGAGGAGCAGGAGGTGCTGGAGGAGCTAGACCACCACCACCTATCCCACCACGATGACGTGTAGTCGTACCGGTAGGCTCTGAACCCCTTTTTGCGTGAAGTTGAAGCATTTAGCTAGGATGTGGGTTTTGGGGTAGGAATCCAAAATTTAATAAAATAATGGATAAATGAAGGTAAATCGTAAAATGGAGTTGGTAGGTATGTTAGGTAGGCCAAAATGGTAGGGTGGGTAAGTTTTTAGGTAATTCTTAGGTAGATAAGTTAAAAATAGAAAAAAAAGGTGATTTGGGGGCCGTTTCGATCCGCCCCGAATCCCATAAAGGACCGATGTCGGTCACTAAGCGACCGGTATTGCCACCATGCAACTTTGTTAAGATGTTGTGGGTTCAAAGACCAAGCGTCGATCATGTGTCGACCGACGGTGCGCATAAAAACAGGTATAGATAAGGGTGTGGGGGACCGATGGCGGTCAAAGGTGACCAGATGCAGGTATCATGGGTAGGGGTAAAGGGTGTGAAAGTTGTTGTGTTGGTTTGTTGTAGGGGGTAGGATAGAATTGTGGGGTGAAAGGGGAAAAGGTAGAGTTGGTAGGAAAGGTTATTGGGGTGGGGGTAATCGGTTGGTGGGGGCCGGTTCGGGTAGGATAGGTTATGGGTCAGTGGATGAATTAGAGGGGTTAAATGGGTGGATATAGTTAGAGGATGAGAGTATAAGCGGGTGGAGTATGAGTAGGGTAGTTCGTAGGTCAGGAATAGGTAAAGGGATATCAGAGGTGTTTTGTTGGGGCTAGTGATAGTGATTATTGGGGGGGAGTTATTGAGGGTTAAGGTAGTTGTTTTGGAAAGGTAGGCCTGATGGAGTGTGTTGTTTTTACGAGCACGCCAAAGAAATGACGATGCGGATCGATGCCGCCTCACTCGGGGCGGATGCGGCCACACGTGACTACAAAGCAGCAAAGTCAAATGCGGGAGGTTATACTTGGCAGAGTCCAGAGATATATGGATGTGGATAGGGACCACGCAAACGATGGTTGCCCTCATCGAGAGATGGATCCGAAGCAACCAATGTCTTCCATCTCCTACCGGAGAGATGACGGTCACACTAGAGATGTGTATCGCATCCCGAGACTCGCCGATCATAGGTGAGGCAGGTGTTCCAAGTGATGCAAGACAATGATGGACAACATCCTAAGTATTCTGGGATGTAGCCCCATTAATTACGTACATATCATAGTGCAGAGCATTTGTTACGGTGATATGTATGCGTGCGCGCACACATCGACAGGAGACACGGCTTCCGTGCCGATGATGATTGGTATCACCGCTTCGCCCTCCCCGACTCGAGGGAGGTCACTTCCCATGGGAACTTTGATGGGAGTATTGTATGAGATGGTGGAGGAGCACACCCGCTGGCGCATGGGCACCGTGTATCTGGTGCAGCTATACAGAGAGCTCTGGGCTATCGCCGTATGAGGCGATTCGGGATATGCTCGACATTTTGTTACACTATTGGGCCTACGAGCATATCATCTGTATATGACCAGTAGGGTTACCCCAGCAGCCAGGGCCACAGTAGTGTATAGATATGGATTCCAGAGGTGGTTGGGGGTCGTGGGCCAGCCACGAGCGGTGATTACAGGGTGAGATGTGGCATACTACCGGCATATGTTAGAGGGCCTGACCACACTCGATATTATATGGAGGCCATACAGAGGCCATCAGCCCCGAGGAGGAGCCCGAGCGCAGCTACGATGGATCCAGTATATCTTCTGGATAGCTGACAGAGACCCGGGGAGCATGAGCGGATTCCCCTAGAGAGGGTATGCCGACAGTTGGGTCTATGACAGGACGAGCCACCTCCCTTCCCACAGTATCGGAGGGAGGATGTAGAGGCACCACTGCCTCCTCCGCAGCCATTGACCCAGTCTAGGTCACAGAGAGACCGGCGGATGATACAGTGGATGATGCCGGGGTGACAGGTTCATTTTTGGTGTGGTGGGCAGGCAGAGAGGGCAATCATGAGAGCACAACCACACAACCAGATTTGGCGGCTGTTATATAGCGGAGAGGGATCATCTCTTGGGCCAAGTGTAGTTATTACAGGGGTAGCTTGCTCTCACATGTGCACGTAGATCAGGGTGCTATAGGGCGCAGCCCCCAAGCACAGTATAGTGCACAGGCACACCTGCACACGTGCACACAAACACGCAGAGCACAATTGACACAGCACACCGCACAGCACAGTACAGCACAAATGTGCAAAGTACAAGCACCACCTCAGGCACAGGGTGTACAGGCAGGTCAGGGGCCACTTCTATTAGGAGCTCAGGGGACCAGCCCCACCAGCCATGGTGGCACGGGCCCGATATATGGAGGCGAGAGGAGGCCCGATATTATCAGGACATGCTAGATGGTACCGGCCGACTATCAGCCATATGCGGCTCACAGGGCAGAGACATCCCGAGTCACAGGTCACAGGGGGCCACAGCCATAGCCGGTGGGTCAGTGATGGGTAGGAGGTGAGATCCAGCATAGGGGCCAGCTGAGAGACGAGCCGAGGGAGGGGGAGAGAGCTGAGTCACCCCAGAGCAGAGAGATGGGTATATAGAGGATTTGTTGATAGAGACACCGGTCTGCGAACCGAGTGTGTATATAGAGGCCTGCGTGCCCACATAGGATTTATTTATTCATTTTTGTTGTATATACCGGCCTGCGAGCCGAGTACATTTTGTATAGTTGATACCGGCCTACGAGCTGAGTATATTTTTGACATGAGAGACCGGCCTGTGAGCCGAGTCGAGATTTTGACAGAGACAGCGGCCTGCGTGCCAACTTTGTATTTTTAGATCACAGAGGCCCCATGCAGGGAAATTTGTATATTTTGACATTGATTTGATGATGATATATAGATGAGTTTGCTCCACATGGTGTGTAAAATTTTTGATTTGATGCATGTATTAGAATGTTTCATGTGTTTTGTCGATGGTATTGAAATTTGATGTATATATAGATGATGTTGATGAAGTTTTGCATATGTGTTGATGGTATTCTGATGATAGATATTGATAACTATGTCGTTATGCAAGGAAAAGAGGCGGGCGCCACCAAAAATTTGCAAAAAACAAAGAAATGGCCTAGGATAACCAAAGGGAGAGAGGTGACCGATATCGGTTAGGTAACCGATGTCGGTAGTCATTCGACCGATACCGGTTAGGTAACCGATATCGGTTATGCTAAAACGAGCTTTTCTAAAAATAGAAAAGCTTGGGAGGTAACTTAAGTTCTTATTTTTAGAGTCATGCAACAAGTTAAATACGAGAATGCGACGTTGTTGATGGCTTATACAGGTAATTGCATGGGAGAATTGAGTGATAAGGAGGAAAGAGACAGGTAAAGTAATCATGGGCTTAGATTAAGAAGGCAGAAAGGCAAGTTATATTGAAGAGGGTGGTGAACATGGCTGAACAAGGAGAAGCATCCAGCGGGTAGAGAAGAGAGGGAAGACAGGTTCCACCTCAAGCTGCTGCATCCCAAGAGGTATAAGTTTTGGTTGAATTCAATTCTTGCATGTTTATGAATAGGATGAGAGAAGGTAAGTGGGTAGAGATGAAAAAGAAAAGGTGATAGGCAAGGGTTTGGGATGGGGTGAGTGTTATGGGGTAGGTAATCAGGGGTTTCGGTATGTTTGTAGGTACAGAGAGGGGTAAACGAGTGAATAATTATCGTAGGTGGTGTTTTTAAGCAGGGTGTATAGAATTGATAGTGACCGATATCATTTAGAGATAACTGGTATCGGTTAGGTAACCGGTATCGGTTATCTATAACCGATATCGGTTACTGTGTAAAATTCCAGAATGTGATAAAAAACACCTGGGGATTTTATTTATTGATTTGTTGTTTGTTGATTTGATGTATGCAGCAGAGGTAGGGTTGAGGATGAATGATAGGGTGCCAACTTTGTTGTCACGGGTCCGAGCGGATGTAACACCAGCTGAGTGGGCATTGATAAACCATGTGGGGTTAAGTGGAATCCACTATTATTCACGAATCACACGCAATCATGCTATGTTGTAGGTGTTGATTGAGAGATGGAATCCAGAAAAGAATACCTTCTATCTACCAACAGGGAGATGACAGTGACGTTAGAAGATGTGTTCCAAATTTTGAGACTCCCAATTACAGAAGACCAAAGCAGTATCGTGCAGGGGCCTAACACAAAGGGGAGCGATAATAAGAGATTTTGGTCCAAATCGCACGAGATTTGACACAAAGCGAGGTTTGACATTCACTTATGGTATAATGTCAGAAGACACCCCGAGGCAACAAGGTCAAAGTGCAAAGTGGTATTAATGATAGCGGTGGGGTATTATGCATTACCGAGGGTGGATGGGGGAAGATTTCCAAAATCATTGATGTGTATTATTTGGGAAATGATAGAAAGGAGCGTGACTTTCGCATGGGCACCCGCATATATCCGCAGGAGCTATACAGGGGTTTATGGGCCTAGAAGTGAAATCACAGGACTACACTGGATTGTGCATACTTATTACATTGTTGGGCCTATGAGCACATTGTGTGTGTGTGACCAATAGGCCGACCAATCCAAGGAAGAGAGACAGGAGTGCAGAGGTTGGGATTCAGATGATGGGTCCAGATAGAGCAAGAGGCGAGATCCGAGGCCATGACAGATGACGTCGAGTATTATAGGTAGATGTGGGAGATGGTGACGATTGCAGATATCCGTTGGAGGCCTTACGGAACTATATGGTGATGGAGAACATAGCTGAGGATTTGAGGGGTGTAGAGCGATTGAGGTGGATCGCGGGACACAGGCCAGGTGAGTACGAGAGGATTCCTCTAGATCACGTGTGGTGACAATTTGGATTTGTTCAGGATATACCCATGGCTTATAGACCATACATGAGGATCGACACCGAGGCAACATTCTCACCTCCCCGCCGACACCTCCGTAAGGACCAAGAGACAAAGAAATGATCGCAGGTAATGGATGCAGGAGTGACAGAGGCTTATAGATTATGGTGGGTAGCAGCAGAGTCATGAGGTACACGTGAGAGGGCCGATCATCCCGACATAGCCGTGATTACAAAGCAGAGAGATCACCTCGCAGGGTTTAGTTCACCAGCTTCAAACGCAGGTGAATGAGACAACGGGATTGTTAGCGGTTTCATAGTCACGAGTGGAGAGACTAGAGGTGAGATTCCTCCACGCGAGAGGGCGTATTCATATGTTACAGAGAGATTGGTGGATCAATGGGGAGGAACCAATAGTAGTGGCACCTTTGAGGATGGAGAGGCTAGTGAGCGGCGTCGACGATCACCATCACTACCTAGTTCGGGATGAGGCGCAAGGGTCTAAGTGAATTTTATAGGGGTAGAAGAATAAATAAGGATGCCGACCTACGCGTCGATGATAGAGAAGATGTATTTGTTTAACATCTAAATAAAACTGAATATGTATGGTGATTTTGAGTTTATGATAATAATAAGAAATGTTTGTGTTTTGAATGTTTTGAATTGATAAAGGACAAAGGTGAGTGTTATCAATATAAATATACGAAATCATTTATATTTTTAAGCAAAAACACAACACATGATAGGTTATGGTAGGGGATGGTCGAGCTAACCTTGGGAGACCCCATGTCTCCTAAGTGCTTGCCTACATAGCCCATTACACAAAGCAAGGAGGGGCCTCAGACCGATGTAGTTCTCCCTTAGGACCAGGGAGAGATGAATTTAGGCAATTTGGTTGTGTTTAGGCAATTTGTTGGTTGGTAAAATTTTTGATATTGGTAGGGTAAGGTTGTTGGAGTTGGTAAGGTATAGGTGAAGCGAGGGTTAGCTTACCCAAGCATAAGGGAACCATGTCCTGATTAAGGTCAACATATAATCCCAGATTCGGGTAAAAGAGGCAAAAATGTCCCATAGTTGAAAAGAGCTAAACAAATCACGTATTATCATAGGATGAGCTTGAATCCCTAGGTACCTTGCATAGGTGAGAAGTCGATAGGTGAAAAGAGTTGTATAATCACAATATATCGAGATATACGCACGTCCCTTGAGTTTTGTTGTTTTGAAGAATGGTGAGGTGAGGTGGATGGTATAGCTGGGGCGCAGAGAACTTGTTATAAGGTGATTATTCTGACGAAAGAGAACCAAACCAAAATAGACAAGTCCATGACTCAAAAGTGCTTTTGAATATTGCTTTTATTTTTCTGGATATAGACTGATCGATGCGGGAAGTCTATATGGGATATGCATTTTGTTGTTCTTGAGGTCTTCACGAAGCTGATCAATGCGAGAAGCTTCTGATAGAGGCTGACTTTGTATAGCTATCCTTCAAGGGAGCAGTCTACTTATAGTAGCAGATGCGGCTTTTGCACATAGTTGTCCTTCGAGGGAGCAGTCTAGTTTATAATAGCAGATGTGGCTTTGCTTCCTTCGAGATAGCATAATCCTTCGAGGGAAGTCTATTTATAGCTTAGAGGTCTAGATGTCCTGTCATTTGACATGAAGCATCTAGTTTTGCAGAAGTTTGACTCAAGAATATCCTATAATTGTATAATTGAGAACTTGTTATTTTGATACTTTTAAGTCATGGACCGACTAAAAAGGAGAAGGCATCTTTAAGAGGAGGTGATGATCAAACTACGTGAGGTTGATTTTACTTTGAGATGCATGAAAAAAACTGTATGAGGTGGTAAATGAGCTCAAGGGACGAGCGCAAGGTAGATAAGAAGTGATGTAACACTAAATTCAACAATAGAATGGTCAGAGATGCAAGGCATTAAGGGGTTCAGGCTCAGGTTTACCATTAAGCTGAAGCTAAACGGTAAGTGCCTGATCCGTAAGTGTGAGTGATAATGTAAGGCCCAATCCAATTAGGAGCAAATTTTCCACGTTTGCTCTTTTCTAGTTTGGTCACATGTTGATTCTCTTTGAGGACAAGATCACCAATCTGAAAGGTACGCTCATGAATTCACTTATCATAAGCACGCTTGATGCGCTTTTGATAGATTTGAAGGTGGTCAAGAGTCAGTAAGACGACGCTCACAAGAAGCTCTAATTGGGCTAACCGCTCTCGCGGAAATCATTGGTGAGAATATCCTGGAGAGATATTCTTAGGGAGGGGATTTGTATTTCGAGAGGCAAGACAGCCTCGGTACCATATACCAAAGAGAATGGTGTGGCATTAGTGGAGGTACGAATGCTGGTACGATAAGCCCAAAGGGCAAAGGGGATGTGATCAGCCAATTTTTTCCGTAATCGTAACGACTTTCATGAGAATTTTGGTTAGGTTTTGTTAGAAGATTCGGCTTGACCATTTGCTTGTGGATAGTAAGGTGATGAGAAGCTAAGTTTGATACCAAAGTTGTCACAAAGGTCTTGTAGAATAACTTATTTTTGAAAGATTTTCCATTATCTCGTTATCGTGCGATGAGGAACACCAAAACGATGTATAATGTGATGGTTGATGAACTCTACGATTTTTTCTTTTTTGGTTGAAATGAGTGGAATGGCCTCCACCCATTTAGTGTAATATTCGGTTGCTGTGATTATCCAATGGTGACGTTGCAAAGAAGGTGGGTGAATCTCACCAATAAGGTCTAAACCCCATCAGAGAAAGGCCAAAGATCTCATGCACCCGTAGAATGGGTGGCTAGGAGTATGTTGAAGGTTGGCATGTTGTTGACACATAACACAACGCTTAACATATTCATAGCAGTCTTTATTAAGAGTAGGCCAATAATATCCTAGGCGAAGGATCCGCTTGGCCATGGCGAGGCCACTAAAGTGCCCACCACAAAGTCCGTCATGGACTTGTTGGATGGTATAGGTGACCTCCGCACCGGTTAGACATCGAAGGAGGATGCCATCAAAGCCACGTTTATAGAGGAGTCCCCCCATGACGACATAACGAGAAACACTTTTAAGAAAAGCATGTTTTCCATTACTAGTAAGGTCGTGTGGTGAACAGAGGTCAGTAAGGTAGTCGTGAAATTGGTGATACCAGTATCCTACGAATTAAGAGATACATTATTTACCATACAAACATCCGGACTAAGTAAGATGGGGCAAAGAGTTGTTGACCAAGACAAATATGTCCGAGTCACTGGTGAGGCAGAATTTGTGAGGCCAAGCAAGCCATAGTATCCGTAAATTTATTAGTTGAGCGGGAATGGTTTGATAGAATAATGAGAAAATAAGGTCAAAAGTGAATCCACGTAATGTTTGTACTTTTGAAGTTCCTCATTTTTACATTGGTAGATGCCAGTAACTTGATTTACTACCAATTGAGAGTCACCGAAAATGTTAATAGACTTCACACCTAAGTGTAACGCAACATGGAGACCCAAAACAAGGGCCTCGTATTCCACCGTGTTATTAGTGCAGGGGAAATCGAGCCTGAATGAAAGAGGCATAGGTTCACCTTCAAGAGGAATGAGAACAATGCCCGCCCCTCCACCGCACTGACATTTAGATCCATCAAGAAGAGGGTCATTGATACGACACATCACCGAGTGAAAGAGTCATGATGAGTCATCAGTGGAAAGTAAAATTGGTAAATTGTTCCCTGTAAAGGGGCTTCCGAGTTGGTCTCGCGATAGTTTGTCCTTTGACTGATTTTTGGTGTACAAACTCAAGGTCGAGGTCGGCGAGTAGCATAAGCCATCGGGTGATGCGTTGGTTTAGATGAGGTTTGGCGTACATATAATGTATGGGGTCAGCATTGGTGATGACAAAAGTTTTGTGATTCAAGAGGTAATGTCAGAGTTTGGTGGCCACAAATGATAGGGCTAGGCACAACTTTTCTACATGTGTATACCTAGTCTCGTAATCCACAAGAGTACGGCTTATGTAATAAACTACTTGTTCTCGATGCTCAGAGTCACGATGTGCGAGCATGGCTCCTACAGCATGGTCGGTGGCAGAAAGGTAAAGGTAGAAAGGGTGATCATCCTGAGGTGGGATAAGCACGGGTGGCTGCAAGAGATAAGCTTTAAGAGCCTCAAAGGCTTGGTGGCATTCCTCGCTCCATCGAAAGACAATGTCTTTTTTAAGGAGATGATGGAAAGGTTGACATCGGTCCGAAAGTTGTGAAATGAAACGCCGGATAGATTGGAGTTTTCCCTGCAAACTACGCAATTGTTTGAGGTTAGTGGGTGGGGGCATTTCTAGGATAGCTTTGACTTTTTCCGATCAACCTCAATGCCACGCAAAGAGACGATAAAACCAAGGAGTTTTCCTCAAAGGACACCAAAGACACATTTTCTTTGGTCAAGACGAACAAGATTGTAACAGTGATCGAAAATAATGGTTAAAACATCGAGATGTTCACCGCGATGTTTAGATTTTCCAAGAAGATCATCGACATAATCCTCAAGGATAGTGTGCATAATGTCATGAAAATGTAAGTCATAGCCCGCTGATAGGTCGCACCAACGATTCTTAAGGCCAAACGGCATGACACGATAGCAGAAGGTTCCCCAAGGAGTAATGAAGGTGGTTTTATGTTGATCGGCCGGGGCTACCAAAATTTGATTGTATCCCGAGAAGCCATCCATGAGAGAAAGCATCTCATGGCCTGCAGTGAGATCAACAAGTTGATCAATACTAGGTAGGGGGAAGTCATCCTTTGGGCAAGCGAGGTTAAGGTCCCGAAATCCATACATATCCGAAGTCCCCCCACTTTTTAGTGACAGGTACGATGTTAGAAATCCATTAAGGATAGTCAATAGGTAAGATGAAGGAAACAAAAAGGAGTCGAAAGCTCTTTTTTCACCAAGAGGGCAATGCGTGGATGCATTTTTCTCAGTTTCTATTTAACTGGTTTGGAGTCGGGTTTCAGAGTAATGTTATGGACAACAATGTCAGGATCGATTCCTGGCATGTCAGCAGGACCAAGCGAAAGCTTGGTTATGGGCACGGAGGAAGGTAGTGAAGGCAGTTTGTTCTGATGCGTTAAGAGATTGTCCGATCTTCACAATGTGAGGATCATCCTCTGTGTGGATGTTGATTTCTATAGTCGACTCATTCAACATGGTTTGAGTTTCGTATGGTAAGGCACGTGAATATAAGAGTCATCCGCGCCAAGGTAAGTGAGGATGGAGTCATCATCCCGCACTCAACAACATTAATCAAGGTGAGTCTTCTTCGATCATGTCCGGATACGTAAGGGGAAGAGAAGATGGGTCTTCATTATCACGCTGATAAGTGAGAGGACCCAGAAGATAGCATTTAAAAAAAAAGTTAGAGGGATAGATTCCGGTCTATCGACTCAGGGTGAAGATGGCAAAATAGGTGATGATGGTTCGTAAGAGGTAATGTCATTGTCTTCCCTGATACAACCGACACGAGGTTTCTTTGTAAGTGTTTCAGAAAATCCAAGACCACTACGATCTTTGTGTTTACGTGTAGTCACGGAATGATCAGTATGTCGGCCTTGTTCATAAAGACCGAAACCAAAACCTTTCCAAGCACAACGAGTCAAGAAGGTGAGGGCGAAACGACGATTTGTTAGATATTGAAAATCAGATTGGAAGGGAACCACACCAAGGGGAGGTTCAGGGGTAACGGAGGATGCGCGACACCCCCATACGTTAGGTTGGTGCGGGCAATTAGGTGGTCCATGTAGAGATCACCTCCCCACACGACGGTCAGGTAGGATGCGCATGTAACCGTCCCATACTCCTGGGGGTATGGAAAGTGCTAACGTTATATAGGTGATACTCCCCCAAACAGAAAGGCATTGAAAAACATCTACCAAGGGATCCGAGGTTGGGATGTTGTCCGCGGGGAAGGAAGTGGTATTTATGGGGTGGTTTCACTGGTCAAGGTGTAGGTGCGGCTAAGGTGGATGGTTGAGGTGTGGTGGCGTAGATGGTCATTGATGAATGGGTGCCTTGACCGGTACAAGCACATCATTAGGGTGATATAACATATCAGCAGGTTTTGAAGGGGGAGCGTCAGCTTTACGGTGTATGACTTCCCTCATACTCAAATTTTATGCATCTATGTAAGGTGGAGGGAACGCATCCCATAGCCCGGATCCAAGGGCGGCCTAACAACATGTTGTATCGAATTCTCCTCAAGGACATAGAAGAGTTCGGGTAAGGTACGTGGCCCTACACGAATGTTAAGGATCACGGTGCCTAAAGTAGAAGTAATAAAGATCATTGAATGAACGCAACATGGTGGGGTCAGCACACATGCAGCTAGAAGGGATATTCATTTGTTGAAGGCTTTGAAGAGATGATGTTTAGGCTAGCACCCCCATCAATCATAACACGACGTACTCGATGTCCCGACGTAAGCCGAGATGAAAAGAGCGGGGTCGATCTTCTCGCACCAAAGACGACAATTTCTCTTCGTAAGAAACTCGATAAAGAGCGGCTTGTGATACAGTGACAAAATGGTGGGAGGTAGATTGTTTGGTGAGAGAGCAACATGGTTGGGTGTTAAGATGGAGGCAACGGCAAGGTTTCATTAGGTAGACCTCTATCCTCAAGGATTTCAATGAGAGCTTGTCGATGAGATTCGAGGTTTGAATGAGATCATACAAAGGTCATTTTTACAGTGATCGGTGAAGTTGTTTGATCATGGTACGATGGGAAACTCCATCGAGAGACGGGGTAGGTAGGTCCACGAATAACCACTTTAGGTGGTGGTGCGATCGGGGCGGCGGATGAGAAAGAGAGGCCGCAGTGTGCTTTCTTTAGCTTTCCCATTGTTTTTCTACCCTCTCGAGTAGCAATACTAATCATGTTGATCTCATGTGAACACGAGAGGAGGAAGATGGCAGTGGATAAGTCATTGTCTTCGAGAGAGGTGGGGTTGCAATAATGATAGATCTTGGTGAGGCGGGGACAGTGTGGTATAGAGAGGGATCAAGCTAAAGGTTTCTCCCTTCGTAAGTTGTCTTTCTTAACCTTTCTATCCGAGATAGGTGACTCGACGAAGGATGGCTTTCAAAGCTTTTCATCCCTCCACATCATGTCCTGGTGTGCGGTGGTAAGCATAGATTTTAGACTCATCATAACCTATAGGTCGAGGTTTAGATGGATCATAGGGTCCGAGTGGGGGTAGGGAAATGGTCGCATTCTCCACCAACATATCAAGGATCTTGGCGTAAGATCCTTCGAGCGGGTCAAAGTCGAGGAAGATGAGGCTATTGATTGGGTGGGTTTTGGTAATGGTTGGGTATGGTTGGTTCGTACGGTGGTGGTTTAGACAAGGGGTTTTGATAATTGATTTAACTAAACGTGGCTTCTTCTGCACAGTAAGTCATGTTTATGTTTAGCTGTTAGATGATGAGGCCACAGATGACGACGGGTGGCAGGAAAACAACCACGGGGAAAGAGGAGGACAACAAACAAATCCTTTGATGATGGAGTTTGTTTAGGGTTGGTAGGTGGACAGATACTTGGGGTGACGGTGTGATATACACCCGTGGATCTCTGTATGGGTGCAGAAGGTGCAGGTCATTTTAAAGAAAACGCAGGAGGTATGATGTATTGAGGCAAGGTGGAGGGGTGAGGTCCCAATATAGAAGGTAGGTGTGACGGTGAGGGTTTTAGTTGTGACAGAGGCATAGATTGACTTGAGGAGATTGGGTCTGCGTCTCTCCTAGGTGGATGGACGGCTTTATTTATTTTTGGATAAATCTAACCATTTAGGTGGGTGTGTTAGGTCAGGGTATCGGTGAAGTCCCAAGCATAGGGGGAAGGTTTGGTTAGGTTAATAGAGGTGGATGAGGTATTCTGTAGAGATGAGGGGGTGAAGATGAGGACATAGGCATTTTGAGCTTTTAAACACCTGGTATATGGTAGAGGTGTCTCTGATCGGTCATCTCGCATTTGAGTAGAGCATGGTGTACTCAAACGCTCCCATAGGACTCGTCTATCTTCTGAGGGATGACAATCTTCACGTGTGAACAAGAACCTTGGTATGGAAGAGAGATGGGTTGTGATCCTGGTCCACTGTGGGTGTGATACAGGGGGTAAATGAGGCGCTGTATCAATGGGTACTAAGAGGTCAACCGGTCGCTGAAAGATTTAGGTGATGAAGAACTAATAGGTAGGAGGGCATGTTCGAGGGGATCCGTTATGATTGAGGAGTTTGGTGATGTAGGCTCAAGGGGTTTCTCTTCTAAGGATGACAAAAATAGTGGCAAGCCTTCTTCTTTTACAGCAAGAGTGGTGGAAGGAGATGTTTGGGAAATAGATAAGTTAGATAACATCCGCTCACAGTCTTGCAAGGATGTGGTGTAAGAAGACTCATTCGTGAGAAGAGGACTCTGGGCTGGTTAATTCCTTTATGGGTAAAGGAATGGCAAGGTTATCATCTTGTCTTGATGGGGGTGTAGGGGGTGCGGATCCCTGCGTTAGTGAAGAGGCCTGATTCAGAATTTCCTCGATAGAAGCTTTTGGTTGGGAGTTGAAAACTGCATGGATTTCATGAACACTCTTCTCCTCGGCTGAGGTGTCTTGATTTGTGTTACTATTAGATGCATGGTTAGGAAATGGTTTGTTGAAAATTTTTAAATTTTGATTAGCGGGGGCATTAGGATTATCGAGAGTTATATCCCCTGCATCAACCATTTCCTGCACTATGTTTTTCAACATCTTGCAGTTTTCGTGACTGTGTCCCTTCACGCGATGGAAGTTACAGAAGTCATTTTCTTTATACCAAGAAGGAATAGCGTAGGTGGAATCAAACCCGAGTGAGGTTTAACAGAGGCAAGGTGATAGCTCCCGCTTTAAGCAAGCAATTTGTCTAAGATCACACCATAAGTTTCTCCCAAGGGAGTATAGTTGATGGGCTCGGCTTTATACTTATAGGTGGCTTTCACCGGGTATTGATAGTGCTTGAGATTTGACCATCACAAATGTACACGCCCCCTTTGATTTCAAGCAGCCGATGTGTGAGAATTGGTGGTGTTGGGTTTGGTGGTAGAGTCTTGGTCCGAAATTTGAGCTTTTGTTGCGTAACCTCAATTTCTCTTCCTCTAAGGCTCGAATCTCTAGTTTCCGAGCCATAGTAAAGGCCTCATCAAATGTGCGAAAGTTTGAATTTGGAGGGTGGGAGAAATGTGTTTAAGACAGCCCACGTAAAGAGTTCATGAGCTCTACCCGAGGTAAGGCGTAAGTAAGTTGGTTGATGAGGCCCCGCCATCGTCCAACGAAATCTGCGATAGACTCGCCTTCAAATTGTCGATGGCATAGAGGTCGGAATGGATACTTTCGCAATATTGATGGAGAAGTGATCCAAGAAAGATTGGGCTAATCTGTTAAAGGAGAAGATTGAATGTCAAGTTAAAGCACCGTACCACTCCAAGGCAGGTCCCGATAAGGACATGGGAAAGGTACGGAGTAGTAGGGGCATCGCATGAGCAATCGATAAAGGCATGTCCGAACGATCGCAAGTGTTGTTGAGGGTCCTCCTTACTATTAAAGTGAGTAAATTTTGTAATTCCCATCGAGGAGGATATGTATGAAGGGGGACAATGGGATGAATAGGCTCCCACAAACTTGCTCATATGTCGTGGTGTTACGACTTCCTCAAATAGAAGCCTCAAGATTTTGCATCTTGTCCATCATCCGTTTGATTAAATCATCGGTCAAGTTAGATGATGGTGTCTGTATCATTGTAAACAGAGGAGGATCGGTCCAAGAGCCGCTACTAGACAATGATGGGATTGAATGTTGATAAGATAATGGTGATGAATGTGTTGGGGCAGCCGAATAAGGTGTCCTATATAAGAGGTCGAGGCCACCGATGAATTTGTGGAAATGAAAAGGTGGGCGGAACTTGTGAGGGAAAGCTCATGTATAGGTGGCAGAGAGCAAGTGATGAAAGAGGCAACCTGCGTGAGAGAGATGAGGTAGGGGTAGTGGACGGTAGTGATATGTGGGGTCCCAGATTAACTAGAGGAAAACCAATCGGTGCAGTATGAACCACCGAAGCTACTGAGCTGGGAGACGGGGCTAAGGATGAAGATGGTGAGGCGGAGTTATTAGGTGGGGAAGGGGCTAAGTGAGCGGCGATACTAATAGGCATACCAACGAGGAGCTGACCGTCACCGTCCGTGTGCACGGGTCAGGGGGTATGAGACAAATAATATTGTACGGCGCTAGGATTAGCATCCAAAAATTTGGCAAATTCCTTATCTCCTACAGGGATCTTGGGAAAATTGCTGGTATCCGTAGGATTCCCCATAGGATGCGAAGGGGGTGACTCAGGCAAAGGCACGGAACAGCATGTGAAACCATGGTTGCTGCTTGTTTCCGGTGATAACAACCATGGAAAAGAGGACACAACAGGGATTTAATCAATCCGAATGAAAACAACAACAAAATGTTGGAATTGATAGGTTGTTGGTGTGTCAAGAACTGTTAAACACAGTAACCGATATCGGTCAGATAACCGATGTCGTTGGCCAAAAATGTAACCGGCGCTTCGGCAGCTTAACCGATGTCGGTAGTATGGGACCGTGTTTGGCCACACATCGAAAGCAAAGAGAGGATGTAAGAAGTCGCTGGTTTGGGGATAACAATGCTTAATATACCTACCAAACTCGCTTGAAGTGATCACCAAACAAAGTGTATGACAGAGAAACATAACTAAAAACAAGCAAGATGCACACGCAAACCAATAGACTAACCCTAGGATTAGTTTTAATCACTTTGGGCTTATGCCTTAGACGCCAGATGATGTCAATCCTAAACGAAAGACCTAAGGGAGATGTCAAGTTTGTTGTGGCTCATAAGGCTACCTCAATCGGGCGAGGAATACCATGCGAAAGGGGGAGGTTTGAGCTGTTGTATTGATTATGATGTGATTTGGTATGTGTTGTGCAGTGAGAGTAAGATTAATTTCTCATCAATACCGTGGATATCACCCCCACGTGTACGACCTGTTACTTAATCTACGTTCACTAGAATTAAAAACAACAAGCAAGAATGTGATGCACGTGTTTTAAACCCAAATCAAAAATGATATTCGATGAAGCAAAGAAGATGACTTTCACTAAATGCAAAGATATGAAAGCAAGACAAATTCTTTTACCAAAATGACAAAATATTTTGTGAATATTTAGCAGAAACAAACAACAAGTATGCTCCCTATATGAAAGCAAGCAAGAAAGAAAGAAACCCGAAATGGGTCCCACCGGGCGTGCCAAAATGTTTCACACAGAATTTCATTCCGGAATAGAGTTGCTTCTATCCTTTCATTCTCTTGAGAAATAGATAAGGGTTAGGGCTAGGAGGAATACCTGTTGAATGTTGGGAAGGTGTGCACGTACCGTAGAGAGATCAGATCGATTGTGAAGAACTCCTTTTTGTCTGGGAAGGACTACCTGTAAATAAGAACGCAAGACCACTAGATTTTAGTTAGACAACAAGTGAGGGAACTGCCTTAGGCCCAGGAAATATTAGACTTCCTTTCGAAGGTGGTCAGTTCCCCATTTAATATGAATTAAAGCAAAATGATAACAAAGAACTACAAGATAATACTTACTGGTTCCTGATGAAGATACAGGTCCAAGGAATGTGGTGGCGACAGTAAGGCTTAGTTGGGATGATCCGGTATTAGAAAGTGAGCTGATGAAGCTATCCTCAGTCTTTTCCAATGCTTGAACGAGGGTGACAAAGATCCAGCTTGCTCGCCTGCAGCTTCGGCCCGATGCTCTTCTCTCGCAACCTTTCTCTTTTTTCACTTGTCTCTCTTCTTGCCCAAATGAATTCTGATCCTTTCTTTTGGTTGGGGAGGTCATTAACAGGAACCGATGGCGGTTACGTAACCGATGGCGATGGTCGAGTAGAACCGATGTCGCTAGGTCAAAGTGGCTATTTTTAGTAAAACAACCATCTTTCCTCCTTTTCTCCCGAGGGATCAGCTTGTGGGCTTGGTCAAGTCATTATTAGGCTCGTTTTGGTGCGGGTGAGGGGTAATGAGTCATGGGTGTGGGTCTGACCAAGTCATAGGTCTTAATTAGGTTGGTTTAGGTTAGGGCTAGGTCATGGTGAGGTGGTGAGATGAGGTGGCAAGTTTGAAGATGTGGATTTATTAATTATAAGGTAATTAATAAATCATTAGGTGTGTAAGGTGAGAATTGAGTTATTTATTTTGATATCGCTACCTTATATAAGATTATTGATTGAGGGAAAATAGTTCCTAACACTCATTGAAGCAGTGGGCATCAAAACTAGAAGTAGAACCATGGAGGAGAGAGTGTGAAATAGTATTAAAACTAGAGAAGTTATAGAATGAATTAAGGAAACTAAGACAAAAACTTGATCAAAGTAATGAAAGAGGATACCTTTGGAGTTATCAAAGAGGTAATGGATATCATGAAATATTTTAGAGATATAATGAAAGAGGATATTATAGAGGATACCATGGGAGGTATGGAGTAAATAACCATAATAAGGGAAACTTTCATCATTATTATGGAGGAAATAACTACAATAAAGGATGGGATGGAAAATATAAAAATACAGATAACATGTTCAATGGAGAAGGTCGATAACATGTTATTGGCATGGAAAAAATGGACATATACTATGGAATTGTGAGAAGAAGATACATATTGAAAAGATATTTTACAAAGAGGAAGGGACACAAATAGAAAAGGAGACCAAAATAATAGAACCATCTGAGAAATATACATCCATAGAATTTTCCAGACCACAACAAGAAAAATCATGGCAAGAAAAGAAGAATCATATGGAAGATAAACTAAAAAACCAAAAAACCAAAAATTAGAGACAAGGAAGTTAAGTAATAAGGTATAAAATGAAACTATGACATTGTGTGAGGATGTTATAGAACAAAGGAGGGAAAAGGTAGAGAAAGGAAAATAAAGAAAAATAAGCCAAACCACGAGGAAATAGAAATAGAAAAGGTGATAAATGAGAATAAGAAAAGTATAATTAGGTCAAAATATGGTATAATAGAAAATGAACAAGATGGAACAAAGAAGGATGAGGATTATTATGATAAATTACCAGTAAAACATGTCAGATATGTGACGAGGATACCACTAGATGATAATGGAGAAGATGACTCATTCAATTTTTTAAAGGACACACAAGTATACCGAATAGAAATACCAAGACAAAATCCCTTAGGAATGGAGAGACCAGAAAGAACACATACCAAGAAAAAATAAGATAAACGAAAGCTACCTCAATATTTAATAACAAAAAATAATCTAAATATTTTCAAATATAGGGCACTAACAACATGTGGCGGTCTAATAGGATTGACGCACCTAGGATCGGGACTTAGCTATTTTGTGGATAAGGGCTATTTTTGGAGATAACGTCGTAGCTTTATAGAGATGAATACTTGCACTCCACGCAATGGTATTTTGGGAACAAGCAATGAGATAAGAGGCATCGATAGGTTAAGCTAATAATAGGATTTCTACTTGAATTTAACTAAAGGAAATCTATTATTACCTATTTCGATAAGTGCATGGGTGGTGAAGGGAAAGTCCCCACCCCTACAAATATATATTGAACTATGTATTTTAGTAGTACTTGAATTAGTGTTTGTTCTACGGATTTTTATGCGTACATGAATGTTTTAGATACTTTATAGTGTATAAAGATTCTGTGTGGTAAAATATTTCTGAAATCAAATATATTGGCTAGATTATGGTGTTAGACATGGCTGAATTTGGTTCTTGTATGATGAATATTGGTTAGCGATGACGAGTAGCTAGTTGCTTATGCATGTAAAAGGAATTGAAGGTTTCACAAACTTATTTGGACGTAGGAAGAATTTCAGGCCCTCTATGATGCTTGAACTAATTTTGATGCACACTATGAATACTTGGTTTTGTGGTGTTCTTAATAGATATAATTTGGAATACTCAATTTCCACTTATTCTTTCCTAGAGGTAGCTAAGTTTCATTTTTACGTTATCCCAGGGGAACCTATATGCAAGGCATTCCACTAGTGATTAAGATCTTATTGGTAACCTTGAATTTGGAAGAGAAATTGATGGTTGGCTAAGCCCCACCATACGGAGGGCGGGAGTAGATTTGGTGAAATATGGAAGACTTGGTGACTGAGAGATAGAGAGAAGAAAGGCAGATCAAGTTTAATGAGGTGTGCAAGAGGGATTTAGAAAAGTAGCATGATGTTCTGAGTGGATGGTTTTAAGGAGAGAGATCGATCATGAAGGATTTGAGCTCACACAGAGGAAACAAAGCTAGAGAATTTTTTTCTCCCCCATCTGGGTAAGCATGACATGGAACCCTCCTTAGCCTCTTATGAGAGTGCGCCATCAGAGACGACATGGGCCGTGATCATGCATCTGAATCTACCTAGAGACCTAGCCCCTACACTTTAATTTCTAGTTTTTAGTACAACTAGTAGTTAGAAAACTTGTTTGAGAATTAAACTAGGAAGAGGTGGAGTTAACTTATCAACAAGAACATGAGTGAATCAAATAAAAAGTAATTTCATGGGTAGGTAAATGTCTTCCTTTTTATTTGGGGGACCTTTTGGAGGTACTTGTTCAGGTGCATCGTCAGCACAGAATACATGCACTCAAAACTTTGGACTCACCTCTGGAAGTAGTACCACTTCTCAGACGGTTTGAGTTCAGTTCAATACTACTATTGGGGCATAGGGTAGTGCATCCTCTGGTTCAATCCCTACTACATGTGGGGATCAGGGGTCATAGGTGGCTCTGGATCTGGTGGATCTAGAGGTAGAGGTAACAAAGGAGGTTTTGGATCAGGTGGGCATGGTCCTCACCAACCCCAAAATATATCCATGGAGATGTTACTGCGTCTTCTAAAATACAAGGGAATAGAAGATGTTGTTGAGCATGTGTATATGTGTGAGATATTGTGGCATGCAAAAGGGATCATGGCTTTTGAGCGTACGGAAATTCAGTTTACAACCACGTTGCAGGGATGTGCTCACTATTGGTACAATAATTCTAACCCTGATCAGAAATATGAGGATTATACAACGTTACATAATGCTTCCCTTAAGGAATTTTATATCCTTGAGTTCAAGCAAAAAATTATAAGTGCACTCAAAGATATTAAGTAGGGAACTACGAGAGTGTTCGGGAATATGATTCCAATTTCAAAACACTTTTGTCTAAACTTTTTATGATATCCATGCAAGCTAACATGCATAGTGGTTTGTTAGAGGATTGATCATACCTTTTAGGAGGGCGTTGTCACATAAGAAATATATGGATCTGCATGAAGTACTTGAAGCATCGTTGTGTGCTAAAATATTCAGAAGTTTAGACACTAGAGTGATCCCATTCCTAGAAGATCATATTTTTACAATGGAAAAGTAGTTGGAAAAATTATCAATCAATTCAGCACATGAGATATGCATGGGAGTGTGGTGCACAAATGTTGAAGTGGAAGGGTACACTAAGAATATTTTTCCCCGTAGATCAATGCACTCATTATTGTTGGACTGTGAGATATGTCATTTAGACCACAATGCGAGCTGATGCCCACTATTGCAACACGTGATAAGGAAGAACTTATGTTACTACTGTAATATTTTCCAGTCCATGACTCACAATGCTAAAGATTATAGACTGATTGATCATATCCATGATTCCATTGATATTGATGTATAATAGATAGGATTTTTGAATAAATCTAAAGGTAAAATTGAGCACCATGATCATGATCACACTCAAGGGCGTTACGATCGAATGAAGGGCATTTTGAAGGTGGTCATGGTAGAATCCGAGGATATCATGCTAGATTAAGGGATTCGATCTGTGGTGGTGGACGAGGTGATTTTCCTCATGGAAAATGTTATACGTGTGGATCTCCTGACCACTACAGGTGTGAATGTCCTCAAAATATTAATTGTTCTTTTTGTGGAAAGAATCATAACTATGAAGAGTTCCTAGACTTATATGAGCATCTTAGCAAGAAGCATAAATAGGAGAATAAGGGCACATGTATGGTTAGAATATAGCACGCCATGGAAAAATAAAGGATGTCAAAGGTAGCACCAAAACATGAGGTAGTACCTGTGAAGATTACTACACGTGTTGAGGTTGTGCGCTAGAGTAACATTACAACATAAGCCTACCATTACTAAGGAGGAGGTTTTACATGAAATATACTTTAATCCTACACATCATAAGGAGATTTATCAGAGACTATGAAGGTGCTTTGAGAAGTCTTTAGGGTGAAATACATCGTTTAAAGGAGCAGTCACGGAAGTTGGAGCAGAAGAAGGCAGTGGAGGCATCCCAGTCAAATGTTGATGATATGAAAGAGGTATGTAAGATGTTGCGCTAGGAGGATATTATCCTGTTACAAGGGAAATGGTTAAAAGGAAACACTCCAAACATAGCTACTGAGAATGGATGGCAGATCCTGCACGCTAATCTCCCTCCTCATAGCTTGGATTATGACAAGGAGATCACCATGAATTCTTTTGTGGATCGATGGATTTTGAGCAACATCTTAATTGATATAGGTGTGAAAGTTAATGTACTTAATTTGGATGCATGGGTGTAGATGGGAATACCTCCATTACAACCATCCTCTAATGTAATTATTAGTGCAAAATCATATTACCCCCCCAGGATGTCTTAAGATTTTTTGTTTGATAATGAGACTCGTGTAATTTGCATAACATTGGATCATATCTCAAGATGTGGGACTTGCAAACTTGAGATGATCCTCCAGAGAAGGCTGGTTCCTCTTCCTAAACTAACTGCCACAAGCTACTCCAGTGTAGGAAAACTATTATAATCCTAATCTAATCTTCAAAGGAGACAGGAGAGAGAAAAAAGATCCTACACTAAAGCGGTGATACACACGTAAAGGAAGATGTTGATCATAGATCCAACTACCTAAAATGGAGAGAGGTGAACAATGGAGAGTATACACCAAATGCATCATAGACCAAGGATAAGGTTCACACAGAGTACCATTTCAAAACCCTTAAACACGGCTCCCAAAACCTATAATAAACACCAAAAGCATGCAAAGAATACCCTGCAATGAAGAGAGGTGAGAAGAGACAACAAAATGAGTCAAGGATGGACAAAACACATCACAAAACAAATTTTACTGATCAAAAATTTTACACAGTACATCATTATTGGGAAAGAGCCAACAAAAATGCCATTACAAAGTAAGGGATGAGGTTTATACTCCACATTCAACCTTGGGGAAGAAAGAGAGAGGTGGGAAGAGAGGAAAAATGACCAACAACAACAATGAGCCGAGCTCTTACATTTATAGATTAAGAGAAGAGAAGAGAATAAAATGAGGAAAATCTGATTTAAAAGCTCAACCACCAACCGGATCCTCGTAAATCTACCTACAATATTTCAAGCACGGTTCTCCATGATTTGGTTTGTTGGATAAGGAAGGATAGGAGATCAAATCAAATATGATCTGGTAAAGCAATCGATCCCATATTAATGGCTTGAAATATGTATTCCCATTTTCACCACCTAAGCCTTCTAAAAATTATATTTTATGCTTTCATGGCATACAGGAGGTCGAGACCTTTCCAAAAAGTCCTCTCTTGCTCAAAACCAAGCTTCCCGTCAAAAGATATGGCCTTCTGAAGATTCTATGCAAAAATGGCGAAAATGCAATTTTTGCAAAGCGGATCCATGGCCCCAAAATTACCACTTGCACTTTTTACAAAAAGTTACAAAAATCGTAAAACTTCCTACATCACCGCAGTCTCGAAAATCACTTTTGGCAAAAAAACCCCGTGGGCCCAAAATTCACTTTCATGCCTTTAGCTCCACTAGGTCAAAATTGGAATTTTCCAAAAGCCCTCTACGGCTCCACTGATTCCAAATGACACATGTGCGAGAAAGCTTCCGTGGGCCCAAAATTTAAATTGTGCCCTTTTTGAGAAAGATGTAAAAAATTTGAAGTTTCTCAAATGGCTTGCCTTCCCGTAGCTAAAAAGGGATGACACGTGGCTTTCCTTGGCATCGACAGAGGTGCGGCTTTCACATGTCATGACTTTTACGCTTTTCAAACAAAAAGCCAAAAATCTCAAACTGCCTCCGGCGACCCGCCTTCCCGCTTTGATTTGGAACATGGCCACGTGCTCCTTGTGGGCCTTATGAATTTTTTTCCTTCCTTTTCTCCGCAGGCTTGCCATTGCAAATTGTACTTTTTGCACAAAAGCGCTATGTGCCAAGATGTCTCCCCAGGCCCACTAGTCCGAATTATAACTTGGGAAAAATTTCCTCCATAGCCCTGAAATTTCGCATTTACATTTTCCACTTTGACAAGGAAATCTCATCGGGCCCATGGGCCGAAATGAAACTTGTGCCTTTTGCACAAAATGCCAAAGTGCTAAAGTATATCCCGCTACTCTGTTGGTCCATAATTTTCCCAAGGACATGAAGCCCACTTTTGGCAAAAAAACCTTCTTAGGCCCACCGACCCGTAACTTTCAAAATATGAGGAGTTAGAAGGAATTCTTTATATTTTTGGAAAGGGGAAAGAATTTCCTACCTGATGAAGTTATCTCCAGGAAACCTTTAGTGCTTGAAATATGTAAAAAAATGGATTGAAGCATTAAAGGAGGGAAAATGGGTGCAGTTAACCAAAAATAAGCATGAGCTTATTTTGGATAACATCCCTCTTTACAAATGCCTCTAGTCTTGTGAGCGGTATGGTGGTATAAATGTCAATGTTCAGCTCATCCCGATTAGTGTCCATTCTAGGTCTTCATATGAAAACTGACTCTTTTCCTCTATTATCTCTTTGACATAAAGATGGATTATGCTCTGCCATTTGGGTCTCCTTCCCATCCTAAAAATTATTACATGCAGTTTTGCATTATAAATGAATCAATTATTTCATACTTTCTGAAATAAATTTTGAGTTGTGATTGATCATCATCAACATGAATACCATCTTAAAACATTGGAAGAATTTGAATTTTTGGCTAATTCAAAAGCCACTTGTATAAAATATAGTATTGAAATGAAAGGAAAACAACAATTTATAGGACTTCCTACTGCTTCCAATGCACAAGCATATCACAATATGGTCATCTATAATGTGACAAAGAATGCGACATAATAAATATAATGTGACAAAGACTGTTACAAAATTAATATTATTTCAAATACATTTATTCAATGTTGAGAGAAACTTCCATAAAAAATATTATAATTAAACTTATAAATATAATTCACATTGTATAATAATATATTTTATGGTGCTTATTTTATTTATAAAATAATATTTTTCAAAAATGATGTATATAAAATAGAAATTATTACATTTAGCTAAAAAAATAAAAACTAACAAAACAAAAACATATTTATTTAAAACAGAAGTTACAAATTAGAAAATTAAAATATTAAAATATTAATAACATCTTTAATATATATATATGCATGCCAAAACATAATAATTAAACAACAATAAAATAATAATCTTCGCAACACCCATGTACCCTACTTTTTGAAAAAGGTGAACTTACAAACTAAAATTGAAGAATATAGATATTTCAAAACAATTAAATTGAAAAATGTGATTTCTCCACAATGAAATTTATAAAATATGGATATTCTGAAAAATTTATTTTGTCTTGTATGAAATTATGAATATTATTCATGATTGAAAATTTTTACCTTGTTTAAGGATTTATCATCCGTGAGTAAATTATAATACATGCAGACTATCTACATCTATAGTTTTACTTATATTTTGTTAGTGTATATTATTAAAAAAATAGAAATCACTAGCATATTAAATTTCCCACAATGCATGTATTTCAAATTTTGTGGATAATACAAACTCAATATTATAATGTGTAGAATTTTCACACTTTTATTTGAAATTTAGAAATGGTGCTAAACTTTTGAATCGTAATAAAAATTATTTACTATACATTATGAACAACTAGTATTCAATGGCATACTAAATTGTCTATAATATACATATAATTTATAAATTATTAATAAATTGAGGACTATTTTTAGGAACTCTTACAGTTTTCAAACTTTCTATGTGAACTCCCTTCATCTTCAGTTTATGTGGAGGCTCGTATTTCTGTATGTCTTCATTTTACAAATAGGATCGGAGAAATTAGGCTCCTGGTATTCATATTCACTATGCAAAAGAGTAACTAGTACATAAAAGAAGCTTATAATTAATGTTAGTATGTTACATGAAAAATCTAATATACATCATCCAATATGATAAAATAATAACAATTTTAGAAATTTAATATCCATGACAAATTCAAGTATGAATAAATGCTAGTGGCTATGCAATTCACTCAAAATGCACCCTCCTATAATATCACAACTATCCAATACAAGAGGGACGGTTGTGATACTATGGAGGGTGCATTTAGGGTAGCCTTCGCTTGAAAATTTCTCTTTGGTGGCGGCTTTAAAAACCTCTTCACAACACAGTATACCACCCAACTATTGATGTGGAATCCTAAGGGGCAAGCCCTTTCTACATGCAACAATAGTTGGGTGTATTGATGTGGCATCCTAAGGGGAAAGCCCCTTCACCTTGCACTGATTCCTATCTTTCCAGAGGCACTTGCCCCCATATGCCGAATTGAGAGTGAGAGTATGACAACACATAATTTTTATAGCTTCAACTTACATCAAACATTCACAACGTTACAATTACTAATATTTAACACCTAATAAAAAAATTATACATACAAAAGATCTACACATTAGCAATATTTAAAACTATAATGAATCAAAAAAATCAAACTTTTCCTAATGTATTCCATTTAACACAGCGAAGAGCAATGAAACTAAGAGCTCGAAGATCGAATGCATATTTAAATATTTTTTTATATTTTCTTATGATAGTAACATATCGACATGGACATATAGAACTTATTTAAAATTATAGATAATATTAAGAATAATATCAAACACTTATAACATTAAATGTGTTCAATTTGTTTAACTATATGTAGTTCCCACTTCCCTTTGACACCTTTTGATACCGATTGTGAATACTGCTAATTATATTATGGACATGATTATGGACTTTATTATAGTATGATGTTAGATGTTAAATCATGGATTATTGTTGACCTTAACTTAGTTATGATGCATGATGATTATTAGAGACATTTTAGATATTTATGTCACATACTATTTTACATGGTTATATTATGGATGTTGTTCGGACATGTGATATTTGAATATTGTGAGTAGACTTAGAAATAGAAATTATTCAATGATGATATAATGGTTGAGTAAAATTGCAAATGATCTTATTGGTTGCTTGGATGTTGTTGTGATTCATATATCTAGATGATTTTTGAATTTTAATTATATTATTTTGATGTTCTCATATGGCCATGAGGCCAAAGGAGGTATTGTATTTTGCAAGTTAAAATATCACAACAAACATTAGGGGATTGAGACCAACCACATTGGAATTCTAGATGAATTCAACAAGGTCACCATGGCAACTTGTATTTTTGTGTGTGTTAGGCATTCCCATGGGGCGGGGGATCAACTTTAAATGTAACTAAGGGGTTATGTGTATTTATTCACCGGTTCCTTTGTTTATGTTTGCATGTGTTTATTTTGTGGTGCATTGACCATTTCATTATTTATTAAATGGTGTGTAATGTTGTGAGTAATCATGTTATTCAATTAATTAATTAAAATATTTCATAAGCAAGTAATTAATAGAGTTGTTGGCCTTGAATTAAAGTGTAGTAAGAGATGTGTAAGTGATGTGTAAGTTAACTTTTGAGTGTGAAACACTCCACCTTCTTGGAAATTCGAATTTTTCCTTGGAGGATGATTTTGGAGGCTTGTGGGACAAGTTAAACTTGTCCCATACCTCTTAAATTTACTTACCAACCATACCTATGGTTTGAGAGTTGAAATTAGACTTTTATAATGCTTTTTGAGAAGACAAATTGTAAGTTTTAATTACACTTTTCTTACATGGTTTAATTTCAGTCCTTTGGGGTGTGGGTTGGATTTGAGTATGTAAGTAAACTATTATATTATTCACCCACCCATTCATTATGCATTGGAGAATGAAGTTGACTTTTGGGTTGGGGTTGAGGATGTGTGATGTGGCATCCTACATGGATCGACCTCATCCTCTTTTCTTCCCTCTTCTATTAAATTTGAATTTCTTTCCTTTTTTGGGTGGATTCACTTTTGGAAACTCCTTTTGGGGTGGGGTGAATTATTTTCTATTTTGGAGCTCTTTCTTTGGAGAATTTTTTTGAAGATTGTTACATGCTTGAGATTGGCTGATTTGGATTACTTGCATTGAGATAAAGTTTATTGCTTTGGAATTTGGAACAACTCCATCATGGAGAGGTAGGAACTTGGCTCTTGTAATGTTTCTTTTCTGTTTATGAAATTTTTATTGTTGTGAATGTTTTGGTATGTTTGGGGATATTTGGTAGATGGCCTAGGTATGGTATAGGACAAGACTATGGCGTTCATTTTTTTGGAGGCACAAGTATCTTAGGGAGGTATAAGTGTGGAGGGAGTTGGGATTTGGGTTCCACCTTACAAAGAAATAGCTTGCATTTCTATATTCATTATGGGGTGCCATAAGAGGTTGGGGAGGCATAAGGAAATGTGAGGAATAAGGGGTACTTGGGGAGACATATGTTAGGGATTTGATATACCATATTTTGGTGGTTTGAAATCAGGTGGTGATACCCATTTCCCCTTTGGGAGGCATAAGTAGCATCCCCCATAGTTTCTTTCTCCTTTGGCTTTCTTGATGAAGCCTTAGTGTTGTTTTTCATGCTTTAATGTAGTTGCAAACTACATTATGTTTGGACTGTGTTTTAAATGTGAAATTTTCATGTGTGTTTGTGGAAGCCTATTGTTGCCATGAGTTGAAACAAATATTTTATTGCATTTTGGTTGGGGCTCGAGGGCCAATGAAGAAGGATGGCTTCTCCTTGTCATTGGATGTCTTGGTTGGCTGGAGAGCATTGCCTTTCCCCTACTCTTATTGTGATCAGAATTGGAAGAATGAGAAACCTAGAGGTTGCTATTTTGGAGCAAAGAAAAAAAAAAGAAACAGTTTGACAGTCCCTTATTGAAATGAAATCTTATTGTAGCCTTTCCCACTTGAAGTGGATGAGCTCGTAGATGTTATGTAATGGAAATATGTTGTATTGAATATGAAAGTTTTAATTTTGAAATTTAAAGAGGATATATATAGTCTCTTTTGTGTTTCAAAAAAAAAAAAAAGAAATGTATTTTGTATATTGTATTGTGAAAATCAATAGAAAAGAGAAGTTGTAAAAGAGGGAAATCTTGTCTTTTGAATAAAAGTTGCATTCCATTCCACAATTGAAACTACTGCTGTTTAAAATTTGAGTTGAAATGTATTTGAAATCTCTGTATGAAAGGAAGAAATGCATGTGAGGAAAACAAAGAATTTTGTCTTTTAAAATGTGTAAAATTGGAAATTAGAATTTCTTTTTGGGTTTTGAAAAGATTGATTTGAATCAACTAAATGTATTAGATAAGAATTGGAATGAATTCTAATACTTGGAAGAAAAAAATGGCAAATAGACCCTTTAAAAATTTGACCTTTGTTTTGTATTTCAAAACTAGAAAATACTTTATCCTAAATGCATAGTTCGGACCTGTAATAAGGAAATAACAAATTAAATGATTAAATTGAAGTAGTATGCCCTAAATGAATTCAATTGGACAAAAACACTTGAGGAATTTCTTAGAAAACTTAGCAAAATTAGGCTCAACCGTTTGCTTGTCGTTTTGCTGTCAAAGTTGTATTTTTTTAAATAAGGAGTCAATCAAACAAATTTACCTTCCAAATCCATCCTAAATTCATCTAAGAATAATTCCCCATGTCTAATTGACATGTTGAGAGAGGAAGAAGATCAATTGATTAAAATTTCATAAGTCAAAATTGACCGTTTGCCTTTTAAAATCCTGCAGATCGTTTTCATGAAATTGACTCCTTAAAATTTATCAAAATCAAAAACTAATGATTCCTATGCAAAGTGGACATTGAGAGATTTCCAAAAATTCCTTGTTTTCGTAAAAATGATCTTCCAATCAAAATTTATGGCCTTCAAGTTTTCCTTCATTTAGTGTCAAAAATAATTCTAACTATAAAAAATAAAATTTGGAAAAATTTCCTTGGTGGACCCGCGGGCCTGAAATTTCCTTTAGCATTTTTTGGTCAAAAACACCAAAGGCATGAATTCCTCTGCCACTCTACTTACCTGCAAGCATTTCCTTTTATCAAAAATCACCATGTTCAACAAAAGAAATTTTGAAAAATATCCCCCATGGACCCGCCACCCCGCTTTTCCTTTTCCATTGTTTTTTACCACCGTGCGGAGCGGGCAATAGTTAACTTAACCTTTAAATTTTTTAGGAAAATTTTACTAGTTACCTCTGCCACTTTGTCGGCTTTACTAATTAGGAGTTGCCACGTGGTGACACAAGGCGGTGATGGAGGAGCGGATCCCCTTTTTTATCTTCGCGCTATATAAATTTTTGGGAAAATTTTCATAAATTCTCCCATCGTCCCACGATGCACATTCCAATGGACATTTGACATGTGGCATCATAAGGCACTAAGGGAACCGGAGTGGGTTTTAATCCCATGTGCCTTTTTATCCCTTAAGGTAAAAATGCATGTTTTTCCCCGTTAACTCACCTCTCCACGTTGGCTTAGAACATGCCATGTGTCCCTTATGGCCCAGGGTATAATATCATTTTTAGGTGCAGAGTCCCACTACGGACTCACGAGCGAGCGGGGGTAAAGTGTGCTTTTCACCCCAAACAAAAAAATCCAACATCCCTCCCTAACTCTATCGACCCGAATGCCCTTGGGGAAATTTGTCTTCCCATAGCCTGTAGGCCCGCGCATTGGAAAAAATTCTGCCCACGGCCCATAGGCCCGCACATGGGAAAATTTTCTTCCCTAGGCCTAAATACCTCGCTCTTGGGAAAATTTTCCTCCCGAGCTCCGCCAAATTCATGACCCGGCCCTAACTTGAGAAATATGAGGAGTTAGGAGGACTTATTTATATCACCGGAAAGGTGAGGAAATTTCCTATCTTATGGGAATGTTGTTGGGAAGTTTTGAGTGTGTTAATTTAAGATAAATAAAGTTAAATCTCTTAATCATATTAGAGAATGGTATAGTGAGAAATTACCCTCTTAACCTAATTGATAAATCTAACCCTAAGTTTGGACCTTGTTTTTTTAAATTGTCATATTAATAAAACTATCAGCTATTAATAGTATTTGGCCTTGAAACTTGCTTGCAACAACTGTTGTCTTGTAACCTGGTTGTAGACTCTTTTAGACAAAAAAATATATTCCATAATTTTTCCTAACTAGTCCTAGGTTGTTCTTGGGTCACAAGTGGGTTGTTTTAGCAATGTTACGCTTGGTATCAAAGAAGTGGTTCAAAAGATTGGTCCATTGGAAACAATAGAAAACTTGAGACATAAACTTTAAACCTAGCACAATTTTAAATCTAGAAAACAACTTAGTTTAGAAATTGCACATTTTAGTAAACACGGAAACTAAGTAAAACCTAGAATAAGGAACTAACTCTCATTTTCTCTATACGGGAGAGTGCAGAAAAAGATGAGAGCCTTTTCACATAGACCTAGGAATACCACCTCCATATCATATTGTAGTAGCCATCCTACCATATATTTTGCAGACTCTTTAGGATGTTAATGTCACTCTCGTGGAGGGACCGTAGGGCCCATTCGGTCGGCCATGATAGGATGAAATCCATTGAGGCTCGTGTATCTCCTTAGTACAACGAAGAGCATAGAGGAGAGAACTCCCATAAGGATTGAGAGCAGAGAAGTCACCCCGGAGGATAGGTAGGCCCGAGTCTCGGAGCATTGAGAGAGGTCTTAGAGCCCTAGGCTTAGGGATGAGTATGAAGAGAGGCCTAGAGAACTGTTGGACCATAGTTGTAGATCACATCGGGAGATCTTGAAGCTTCGGCCATCACATTATTCTATTGACACGTGAGGGATTTCATAGAGTCTGGTTGGTGAGCTTGAGTGGATCCTTTAAACCCATGTCCTTGTTACATCAACATGAAAGTTTTGTTTTGATCCATCTATTGAAGGATGGAGCTAGTGTCAGTGGCGATAAAGGAGCAAAAGCTCCATGTTGATTCTAAGATAGTTACACTGAGATCTTTGAGGAAACGATTCGACGTAGATATTTGTCACCGGAGGTTCTTACACATAGTGGATAGATGAGTTTCATGACCTGGCAAGCATTGTTACATGCGTAGAAGTATGAGAGTTGATTTATGGATCTACTCGGTATATTAATTACATGCGGGATGAGTAGGTGAGCATCCATACGTTCATCGAGGATTGAATCTAGACATTTGGAGTTATATTTCACAGATCCAGCAGGCTAGAGAAAAGTTTGGAATATGAGAACAACAATCTACTCATTGAGGGGGCATTACGTCTTCCTCGTGGTGAACAGGGTTTAGCACAGTCATCTTTTTGAGACCAAAACATAGTAGTAGTAGCAGGATCCCACCCACCTTATAAATCTCCACGAGAGGTTTGATGCACAGAGAGAGGTCATATTTTTAGTATGGGGCCTCCTCTTGGGGATTTCCATCAAGACACGGGGTGCCCAGAGAGCTCACTCAGCAGAGCTCGCTAGGAAAGACCTTAGTAGTCCATAACAGGTCATCAAGATCCACACCATAGACCTCCAAATATCGGCTAAAGCTACTACTCAGAGGAGAGGATCAGGTGGTTGTTTTGGGTGTGTATACTTGGACATTTTTATTTTGGAGAGACTACCCACAGAACCTAATAACAAGGGTAAGGCACGTGATCTAGAACCTATTGTTGGTGGTATGTGGAGTAGTCATAGGATGTCGCGAGAATCGAGAACCACTAGGCTAAGTATCAGTATAATTATTGAGACTACGAGTAACATTGGTGGTATTCCTATCTCCATTTTGTTTTATTCTAGTTCTTCTGATTCTTTTATTGCACCATCTTTGGTAGAGCGATGCGAGCTAGTGGTAGTTAGGCATGGTCATAGTTGGGATGTTGAGATGGCTTCTTGAGATAAGATCTCTATAGACTCCTTACTAAAGGAGTGTGTGTGGATTTGGGACCTTTAACCATACCTCGGATCTTCGTACCCTTTCATTGGGCTCTTATGGAGTCATCTTGGGTATGGATTGGTTGTCTACACACAAATTCAGAGTGGATTGTTACCACAAGATCATATCTTGTACAAATGATCTAGGAGTTGAGGAAGTGAAAGTCAAAGAGATCCATTTCTATTATTTTCATATCCACTATGCAGCTTAAGCATTGTGTGCGATGGGGTTGTCAGATGTTTGCTATCACAGTTAGTGACATATTAGAGGATGGGTCTAGTGGACCATTGATAGATGATCATCCCATTTTGAGAGAGTTTGCATATGTTTTCTAGGGGAGCTACCAGGGTTACCACCCCCACGTGAGATTGATTTTCATATAGATTTGATTCCGGGAGCGAGCTTATCTCATGTAAATGTTATAGGATGAATACCCCTAAACTCTATGAGCTCAAGTTACAGCTAGAGGGCCTTCTCGAGAAGTGTCAGGCACGAAAGGAACGATAACCAGATCGTACCAAGCCAAGAACACAGATGCTAATCAAACACCACGATCAATAAGATGAAAGCAATTCACCAGAATAACTTTACATAAAACCTTTGCAAACAAATGAGAAACAATATCATATATTATTATGGAACTCAATACAATACATTGAGAATGGGCCTTGCTTAAATAGGTAAGGAATAACAATCTAAGAACCAGTCAAGGTCGTAGATCAAGCCATAAATCAAGGAAATAACTAGTCATCAAAGAACTAGTCAAGACCATAGATTTAGGAGAGAACTAGACATCAAGGATCTAGTCAATACCATAGATTAAGGAAATAACTATACCTAACAACTAGATAATATCTCCTAATATCTAAATAAGATAAAAGAAATATCCACACACATAAGTGGGTGAGGATAAATACAATAAAGGTAAATAATGTACCTAGGTGAACATGAGCTAAGGTAAATACCTACTCTAACACCCCCCCTCAAGTGAAGCTAGGGGCCAAAATAGATGTGGCATGTCCATAGTATGAGTCCCAAAACTAGGCCTTGATGAGGTACTCATGTACAATAACTAGGGAAAAAGGGACACCGCAAGGTACCCAAAACCAGTAACAACAAAGTAAAGAGAGTAAAAACCCACTCCAAGGCATCCCAAGAAGCTCGGCTCAAAAAAATTGTACAATGCTGAAGAATTTTGGTGTGCACTATGGTCTAAATCCATTGCTTCGATCACAAAAATAAAAAACAACTGACACTGGGTTTCACCAGAATAGCTCCATACAAGGAGACTGATCAATGGAGTGATGTCGAAAGTGCAAAAAAAAACCAAACATAATTCGATCAACTGTTGCAAATAGGTGTGCCACGATCCAAGAAAAATAACCAAAGCAACAAGGCAAAGGACACAAAATCCAGAGTGTCACGATATAAGAAAAAGCCAAGGTAACAAGGAAAGGACACAAAACTCGAAGAAGCAGGATCAACACCACACCCTCCCATACTACTGAATGGGTGGAGTGATGCTACAAATCTATATGAGTTGTCAAAACAACTACTCAAACACTAAAAAAATAACACTGGACTTCACTAGAATAGATCCCCCACAAGAGATATTGTCAACATGCCAAAAGTGTCGAAAATACAAATACAAAATCTCTCAACAAACAAGAGAGATACACTACACCTGCTAAAGAAAAATGCTCAAAATAAGAAGCATCACAATGCAGAAGGTATAGAAAGTGGAGCAAGAGGCCAAATGGTGGAGGATCCATGCATGTAGAGTCCTCTCAACGAATGCCTATGTCACCTCCACGAGTGATCAGATATCCACCCCAAATCAACACGGATGGATGAAGAAGATGCCTACATATGACTTGGTGCAAAATGCACAATGGGTGCATGCAAAAGAACATCAGAATGTGTGTCAGGTTGATCATGTCTAATAGCTAAAATATCAGGTTTCTCAAGCCTGAGTGAAGGTGTAAAACTCATGTGTTTCTCATGATCCTCAGAAAGAGTCGAGCGAACAAAAATAGGATCTCTGTCAATGTGTGATCCCAATGAAGTATCTGCATGAAACCAATGTCATGGTGAGAATTCCACTTAACATGTGGAATAGAGGAAATAATACCCTGTGAATGTCTGCCAATGACTCTACTAGTGAGACCCATAGAACGGAGCATGCGAGAACTAAATGCAGTGGTATGCTTCTTAAAAAAGCCATGCAGCTGAGCAGAAGTAGGATACACAACATGTGGTACTATAATAGGCACAGATGTGGAAGAGCATGTAGTAACAAGCCTCATAGGTTTAGAAGCATCAAAGTAACAAACTCAAAGATGGCAAGATCAATGTCAGTGGGTACAAGAGCAACATAGCTGCAAGTGGACTAGGAGCATGGATATGGTTGTCCATAATATGATGGTGATGTTGTAGGCTAGCAATTTTGTTCTACAGGAGTGTATTATTGTATCCTTATCATGAATGAGTGATTGTAGAAGAGAATTTCACTTCTTGAGTGATCTATTTTCTTCCACAAATTTTACAATATCCTCTTGAAGTCCACACACTTCAGAGAAAAGCATATCATTCTCAGAATCCATGATAGATACAAAATGTAACTCCCAAAAGTTTAGGACATCGGGCTCAGCCGAAATTGTGTCCACAATTGATTACAACACTCCTCCATATTTGGCACTTTATAATTATAGTTCAAGTCTCAAAATAAATATTTCCAATGGAAAGAGCACAAAAAAACAAGCACTTTTACAAAAATGGCACTCAAAACCGAGTTACCAATCAAAAGTTACAAGCTTTTTAATATTTGCTCTATTATTTATTTTAGATGCCACTAAAACAAAATAAAATTTTGTTGCCTTCACCACACAATAAAATTAAAGATTGTGATTCCAATGACCTTGATTTCCATAGCCTAAGAAATACCAATATTTTGGTATTTTGGCTTGGTTTTGATGGAATATCTTGAATTATCCTTATGTTTAATTTATTTTTAACATATCAACATAGGTCCAAGCCATGCAATCTTGGTATTCACTTCAATAATTACCGATGTATGATTGCTTCCTCCCTATTTGATATTGGCCTGCCAAATTTTCTCGCTCCTTCCTGCACTCTATTAATATCCTGTGAGGCATGCATTATCAATGAATTAGACTCAAGAGAAATCAACCCTCTAGGAATAGTATTGATCTTTAGCTCGATGATGCCCTTTCCAAACAAAGTTTCCTTTCCCTCTTGTTGTACATACCATTGGTTCCAAATCACGCATTGATCCGCATGAAACACTCCCTTGTTTTATAGGAATCTTCGATCTCGAGTATCATCATCAAAACCTTCCAGTTATTTATTATCGGGCTGTCAGTCCACAGAGAGGTCCGGTCAATACCTCAACCTCCTCATACTCATAATATGGGTACATTGTACAATTGTCAAAATGAGACTCCAATACCGCAAGCTTATGTCCCGAAGTCATTAAATTTCCTATTATGATGCACAATGTTGAATGAATCAAATAAATCAATGAAATCCCAAACCTGTTGCATGTTTATACTATTTCATTTGTTGATTCTTTGTGGCATACAATTTTCTGACTTGTTTTATGATTAATTACAGTCTCCTTTTGACAATGATGTCACTGACACCATATTTCCAAGCAATTCTTAAACCTAACAATAGTGTCTCATACTTTCAAAGAATGTTGTTAATGCAATCAAAATTGAGTTTGAAGGAAAAAAATTTCTTGACTGGAGAAAGTAGAACAAACAACAGCACTGATTCCCTTAACTTGAGCAAGCTCCATCAAACAATAGAGTCCAAGGAGAACCCTCTTGTTCAAAGACACCCTGTATTCCTCAATCTTGTGCTCCTTTCCATTAACAAATCCCACAAAGTTATATCGTGCTTGAAATTTGTGTATAACACTGCATATGATGCATTATTGGGATCCCCACCCAGGCGCAACATCTTCTTCCCATGACAGAACCAAAAGGATAAACTCGGTGGAATGGTGGTATGGTGGACATATCCATTTAGACAC